>CATIWR010059091.1:0-30283 GCA_949677035.1 Omphalea diandra | reverse complement strand
AAAAATTTATAAAATTTATATTTAATTTTTTTTTATATTTTTTTTTTTTTATATATATATATATATATATATATATATATATATATATATATATATATATATATATATATATATATATATATAATAAAAAATTGTTTATCAAATCATATACATTTAAGAGAATTTATTAAATATAAATGAAATAATTTTTGATGATATATTATGTTGCTATTAGCATTTATATATTTTGAATTTTGAATAATTAATAGAATTAAAATTAAATCTTAACTTTCTATTTAAATTTTTTTATAAGAATTTTCTATTTAAAAATTATTTAGAATTTTTATTTTTATATTTTTCTAGTTTTCTATATAGAAATTTTTTAATTATATACCCTTAACTTTCTATTTTAATATTGTAGTTTTTCATTTAGAATATCTTTTTAGAAATCTAATTTTCTATTTAGAATTTTTTGAATGACATTTTGTTATAAAATAAGGACACGTAGTTATATAATATACAATTGTTTGGCAAATGATAAATAATTGTTTAAAGCTAATTCTAAGATTGAAATTAATATTATATATTGATTTAAAATTTATGTTATTTATAAATAAGTTTTTATAAAATTTCTTTAAAAATGAGTTTTTATATTTAACATATTAAAAAATAAAAATAGAATTCATTTTAAATGAAATGAATTTCGTGTTTTGTTTAAACATAAAATTTAAAGAAAGATTTCTTTTAATAAAGTTTACAAAGACTAATAAAAGGAGAGTAAAGGAAGAATAAAGAAAAAGAAAAAAAAAGATAAGTATAGAAAAAAAGGGAGAGGAGAGTAAAAAAACATATTTTAACTAAAATTATTTTTATTGTAATGAAATAAAATTTTACAATTTTAAAATTTATTTAAAAATTTTATTAAATTTTATAAAATTTGATTTAATTATAATTAATTTTAAAAATTTAATAAAATATAATATTAAATAAATTTTTATTTATACTAAATACATTATTAAACATAATTTTGTGTCTCGATTTATAGAACATTTGGAACATATGATTAATGATCCAAATTTTAAATAAAATTATATATGAAATTGTCGATAAAATATATAATAAAAAAAAGACATGCGATGTAAACAATATTGGAATTAAATATGTATCAAATAAAAATATAAATAAAATTAAATATGTCAAGACAAATAAAAGATATATTGTGTGGGTTTTATTTAAATTTCTTGAAATTATTGATAGAAAATGTAATATTTGGCTTTATATATTTTATTTAATTAAAATTAAAATATAATGTATCTTTTTTCGGTATAATAAATTAATAATTTTAGTTATATATATATATTCATTGATTCGAGCGTACGAGCAATTTTCCAGTACCAAAACCAGTTGACCTATATTGGGCTTACCAGAACACGTGTCGTTATCGAACCCAACCTGACCTGTGTCGGCTCAGCCCATATTAAAGTTCTGAGTCTCAAACCCCATTGGCTGCTGCAATCTCTTTATATCTTCTTTCCTTCTAAAAACCGAACAGAGACAGAGAGCTCAGAAGAAGAAACCAGGGTTACAAATGGCTGCTACAATTACGGGGGTAGGAGTTGGATTAGGGCTGTCAAGATGTCCTTCACGTAGAACGACATGGTCTCGATTCAACGTGAAAATGACGGTCTCTATTGAAGAAGAGAAGAAGAATTTCACGCTCAAGAAATCCGAAGAAGCTTTCAGTATCGCTAAAGTAAACATACCTTTCCCCCCCTTTCGTTTTTCAATTATTAATTTGAGGCCTCAAGATTAGGTTTAATTGAAATTGTTTTGTTATAATAAATAATTATGGTTTTTTTTTTGGGGGGTAGGAGCTGATGCCGGGAGGTGTGAATTCGCCTGTACGGGCATTTAAGTCAGTGGGGGGACAGCCTGTTGTGATGGATTCTGTAAAGGGTTCTCGCATGTGGGATATAGATGGAAATGAGTACATTGACTATGTTGGTTCTTGGGGGCCTGCAATTATTGGTCATGCGGATGATCAGGTTCCGTTCTTCTTCTAATTTCGTCATCAATGATTGTTGTGCTTTGGTTACTGGGTTGGCATTGGAGAAATGTTATGGCTTTATTGAACAGGACTGGAGCTTAATTGTTTTATAATAGCATGAATTTCTCATTCGAGACTGTTAATGATATTGATATTTTTATGTCTTGTGCTATAAATTTTTTATTTAGTGTTTATGTTCTAATTGTAGTAATCATCTTAATTATATGTTTGATTATAGGCTTGATTATATGCTTAATTATAGACTTGATTATAAACTTGTATACAAGAAAAGTAGGTTTATATATAAGACCGGTTCTCTGTCTTTATCAAATACACATTTTTAAAAATTCTGCAAACTCTTTTCTTCTTCTTATTTACATGGTATCAGAGCTTTGATCCAATACGACTCTTGTTCCTCTCTCTTCATCGTTTTCTTCCTCCTCTAATTCGTCTATCAATTCTTATTTTTTCTTCTCTATTAAATTGAATTTCACTAATTATCTTACGTGAAAAACTCAATTCGGCCTTATCTTAAACTTTCAAGATTTGCACGGTTTCATTGATGGAACAAAACCATCACCTCTTAAAACCATCCCTACTTCAGATATAGATCCCACTCCAAAACCAAATCCAGAATTTGTGGATTTGTTCAAAAAAGATCAGCTCCTTTAATCATGGCTTCTGACATCTTTAACCAAGGAGGTGTTTCCCTTCATTATTGGCCTTAATTCTTCTTTTGTTGTTTGACAAGCTCTATCCAATGTCTTTGGTGCAATTTCCATGAATCGTCAACTCCAATTGCATATCGAACTTCAAGAACTCCAAAAAAATGACCTATTTGTTTCGGCCTATCTCCAAAAGGCCAAATCTTTAGTCGATCAACTTAGCGCTGCTGGTCGTCCTCTCTCTACCGCTGAATTCAACGCTATTATATATAGGAATCTTGGTTTTGAATTCCATGCCATCATTACTAATCTGAATCTTCGCCCAGAGCCAGTCTCCTTTTATGAGCTTCATGGCCACTTGGTTGCATGAACTTCTTCTCAATAATTTTCATCAACCTATGACAAATCTCAGTTTGAAGAGTAATGCACCTCTTCTTTCCACTCCACCATCTAGGCCACGGTCCCCTGCTCCTACAAATAAAGGCAATTCCAATCGTCGTGTCACTTGTCAAATCTGTGAGAAGCTGAATCATTCAGTCTTGAACTGTCGCCAGCGATACAATCGTGACAACAATGAGAGTAATATTTTTTATCATTCTTCATATGCTCCTCGCCCTCAGTATCAACCTAATATGACTTACAATCAATCTCCCCCAGTTCACATGGCTCACACACAATCTCTCACTGCCACATAAGTCTCCTGGTTCCCTGATACAGCGGCTAATTACCATGTTGCTGCTGACTGTCAGACTATGACAACCATTAATGAATATACTGGTACTGATCAACTTTATGTGGGTAATGGACAACGTTTGAAAATTTCTCATCTTGGTACTAGTTATCTTTCTTCTCCTACTTGCACTCTTAAATTGAATAATGTTTTATGTGTTCCTGATATTACCAAAAATTTGTTATCTGTCTAAAAATTTACCTCTGACAATTCAGTTTTCTTTGAATTTTGGCCACAATATTTTGTGATCAATGACCAGTGCACCAAGTGAGGATGGCGTTTACAAGTTAACAAGTCTTCGTCCTACAGCTCATCAAGCAACTGTGCTCCTTCCATGGACGACTGGCATAGGCGTCTAGGTCATTCAAACATTTCTAAGTTATCTGCTTTGTTAAAACAAAATAAAATTTCTATTTCGGATTCTTTGTTAACTCCTTGTTCTAGTTGTTGTTTAAGTAAGTTATCTCATGTTTCATTAGCTTCTAAAGAACATATAAGTTCAAATCCATTTGATATTATTTTTTCTGATGTCTGGGGTCCTGCTTCCGTGCAATCTAGTATGGGTCATCATTACTTTATCATATTTGTTGATGATTTTACGTGATTTACCTGGATATATTTTATGAAAGCCAAAAGTGAAGTTTTTGACGTATTTTTGCAATTTGAACAGCTTGTCAAACGTCAATTCGGTAAAGATGTACTTGCTTTTCACTCAGATTGAGGGGGTGAATATCAACGTTTACACCAATATTTTAAGAAAAATGACATTAATCATAGAATTGTTTGCCCATACACACATGAGCAAAATGGTACTGCAGAAAGAAAAATTTGCTACTTGGTTGATACTGGCTTAACTCTTTTAGCTCATGTACACTTACCGTTGAAATATTGGAACTACGCTCTTGAACAAAGTGTCATGATTATCAATATCTTACCATCTGATGTTTTGCAAAAAATTTCACTTTTTTTCAAATTATTTTCTAAGGATCTGAATTATTTGTCTATTCACCCTTTTGCTTGCAGTGTTTTTTTGCTTCTTCGCCTGTATAATGATCATAAATTTTCTTTCCGGACAACAGAATGTGTTTACTTAGGGCAAAACCCCTTTCATTCAACCTATTGGTGTCTTGATTACAAAACAGGGCGTGTCTACTTGGCCAAACATGTTCGATTTCACACTCAAACCTTTCCATATGTCAGTCGACCTACCACTTCTTCACTGGAGCCACAAGCGGATCCCACTTGGCTAACTGTCACTTGTATACTGTCGGCTTCACATGGTCCTTCATCAGGTACTTCTTTTTCTTCAAATTCTACTCCTACTCAATCTTAATCTCTATCCGAAACACCTATGCAAAATCTATCTTCACCACAATCGTCTCCAACTAAAACTAATATATCTTCTGCCATCTTCTCCTCTCCACCTTCCTTATCTCAATCATCAAAGGCTTACAGCTAGCTGTTGATCTCTCTTCCTATCCAAATGACCTCAAACCTGAACCACAAATTCAACCACCCCACTCGATACCCAATAACCCCAACACATCACTACCTCCTCCTTCCGACGCAACTAATCTGCCTAAGCCCAATACTACCTTAACCCGCACCCACTCTATGAAACTTCGGCCTAACCCACCACGCAAACATGTCTTTGCTGCCACCAAAAACATTTATTCAAGCTAATAAATTTCAGGAATGGAAAGATGCTATGCAGCAAGAAATTTCAACTTTACTTCAAAATCAAACTTGAGTGTTGGTTCCCCCACCTCTTAAGGTTAACATCATTCAAAACAAGTGGATCTATCGGGTTAAGAGACATTCCAATGGCACCATTGAACGCTACAAAGCTCATTTTGTAGCAAAGGGGTTTACACAACAATCGGGCATTGACTATACAGAGACGTTTTCCCCGGTTGTTAAATTCACCACAGTCCGTCTCATCTTGTCTATTGCTATTTCGCTTCAATGGGAGACACGACAATTAGATATATCCAATGCTTTTCTCCATGGTTTCTTGGATACAGACTTATACATGGAGCAGTCAAAGGGTTTTGTTGATCAACGGCGGCCTCATCATGTTTGTAAACTTCAGAAATCACTTTATGGCCTAAAGCAAGCTCCACGTTGAGAGACTTAAAGCTTTTATGGCCTCTGCTCAATTTCGACAAACTGAGGCTGATCATTCATTATTTGTTTACACTAAAGGGCCTAACAAGTTGTTTGTGCTTGTTTATGTTGACGATATTCTTGTTACAGGTTCAGATTCTTCTCTCATTAAATGGTTTGTGGCCACATTGGCTGCTACCTTCCCTGTTCGTGATCTTGGCGACATTCATTACTTCCTTGGTATTGAAATAACACGATTGACTGATGGTTATCTTCTCTCTCAAAGTAAATATATTATTGAAATGCTTCAAGTGACACAGATGTTGGATTCCAAACCTTGTCGCACACCAATCGCTATTACTCCTAATTTGAGCAGATCAATGAGAGAGTTGTTGCCTTCATCTCAGGAGTATCGCCAAGTGGTTGGGGCACCTTAGTATCTCACTCTCACACGACTGGATATTGCATTTGTCGTCAGTAAGCTGACTCATTTTTACATTGTGCGACTGACGTCCATTGACAGACTTGTAAACGGTGCTGCGTTATTTACAGGGCACTTCACATTGTGGACTCTGGTTTCATCCGTCCACTGTTCTATTTGGATAGTGATTGGGCAGGCTATGATCGTCGTTCCACTAGTGGGTATTTAATGTATTTTGGTGGGAATCTCATATCTTGGTCTAGTAAGAAACAACCCACTATTGCTAGATCAAGTACTGAGAGTGAATATAAAGCGTTAGCTAATGCTACCGCAGAACTTATGTGGTTAAGTACACTGCTTTGAGAAATTGGCTATCTTCCTTTGCAACCTGCCACTTTGTGGTGTGACAATGTGAGTGTCATTTACCTCACTTCAAATCCGGTCTTCCATGCTCGAACAAAGCATGTCGAGTTTGATTACCACTTTGTTCGAGATCAAATACGACAAGGCATTGTCTAAATTCGGTTTACTAAAAGTTCGGATCAAATTGCGGATATATTAACAAAACTGTTAGGCCAAATTCTTTTTTTATCACATTTGCGCAAGTTTCGCCTACAGTCATTTGATGCTTCGCTTTAGGGGGGTTGTTAATGATATGAATATTTTTATGTCTTGTACTATAAATTTCTTATTTAGTGTTTATCTTCTAATTGTAGTAATTATCTTAATTATAGGCTTAATTATAGGTTTGATTATAAGCTTAATTATATGTTTGATTATCGACTTAATTATAGACTTGTATATAAGGAAAGTAGGTCTGTATATAAGGCTGGTTTTTTGCCTTTACCAAATACACATTTTTAAAAATTCTGCAAACTTTTTTCTTCTTCTTATTTACAGAGACAAGTGGTCAATTACTAAGTATAGGAATTCCTACTAATGAGTTTTTGATTCAGTGGTACTGGAGTTGTATCTAGAATTGTGAGATCTTGAGTTGGAATTCTAGTTAGAGCAAAATTAACAAAAGAAAAAAAAAATTAGGAATTCCTTTGTGGGAAAATCAGTGAAAGAGTCATCACTGTCATTGTTTTTTTTTTTTTTTCTGAAACATATATGGTGAACTAACTATTATATTTTTTTCTTGTTTGTCATGCATGTTTCTTGTTTTTATATATGGCGGTGAAATTTTGGACACCCTTTAAATTGTTTTCGCATTTTTGGACTAACTTTTACATACAGGTGCTTGCAGCTTTGGCTGAAACAATGAAGAAAGGGACCAGCTTTGGTGCCCCTTGTCTCCTGGAGAATGTGCTAGCAGAGATGGTGATCAAAGCTGTTCCAAGTATAGAAATGGTACGGTTTGTCAACTCGGGCACAGAGGCTTGTATGGGTGTGCTTCGCTTAGCCCGTGCGTTCACTGGGCAAGAGAAGTTTATCAAGTTTGAGGGTTGTTACCATGGCCATTCTGATCCTTTTCTTGTCAAGGCAGGAAGTGGTGTTGCCACACTTGGGCTACCGGACTCCCCTGGGGTCCCCAAAGCAGCAACCTATGAAACTCTAACAGCCCCCTTCAATGACATTGCTGCGGTGGAAAATCTTTTTGAGACAAATAAAGGGGAGATTGCAGGGATAATCCTTGAACCCGTTGTGGGAAATTCTGGTTTTATTCCGCCTAAACCAGATTTCCTTAATGCCATCCGCAGGATCACCGAAGAAAACAGTGCTCTTCTAATCTTTGATGAAGTTATGACTGGATTCCGTTTAGCATATGGTGGAGCTCAGGAGTATTTTGGCATAATTCCTGATTTAACAACACTCGGGAAGATCATTGGTGGTGGTCTGCCAGTTGGTGCCTATGGAGGAAGGAGGGAGATTATGGAGATGGTCGCACCTGCAGGACCAATGTACCAGGCTGGGACCTTGAGTGGAAATCCATTGGCGATGACTGCAGGGATCCACACTCTAAAGCGGTTACAGAAGCCTGGAAGTTATGATTACTTGGATAAAATTACAAGTGAACTTATTCAAGGTATTCTGGACGCTGGCAAGAGGGCTGGACATGCTATGTGCGGCGGGCATATAAGGGGAATGTTTGGGTTTTTCTTCACTGAAGGGCCTGTGTACAATTTTTCAGATGCAAAGAAAAGTGACGCTGCAAAATTTGCCAGGTTCTACCAAGGAATGCTGGAGGAAGGTGTATACTTTGCTCCTTCACAATTCGAGGCTGGGTTTGCAAGCTTGGCACACACTACGGAAGATATCCAGCAAACCATAGCAGCGGCTGAGAAAGTCTTCCGGCGGATTTAAAGCTTAAATCTCCGTAACAATAGGCAATGACCTATACTTTTTTTATCCTCTTCTATTTGGTGTGCTACCCCACTTTTCTATTTCATGATTGCCTTTTTGGCGCTCAATTATCCTGCAGAGAATTGGGAATTCATTGGACCAGTTCTATCCACTGAAGAGCTTGTTTTATTCTTCCCCCAGGGATCAGAACCTGTCGATGTTTCTAATTCTGTGCATGATTAGCTTTTATAACCTTTTTATGATTTTGGCATGTACTGATTGTCCACATATTACATCACCCTTCGGCTTACCAGATAGCATTGGCATGACCAAGTTGTCTAAATTACAAGGTACAATATGACTCCAATACATCCAAATTACAAATTCTAATCTTGTCATAACTTCATTAACACATGTATATCTTTTTGAAAATTTGTTTGCGGATCTCGTCCTTACATCAATGGGCCTATACAGCTTTCTGTTACTGCTACAAATACAGAGCATTCAAGGTCTTGCAAAAACAAAAAAAGAGAAGAGGGGAAGGTCTAAAAAAAATACACACATTGCCAGTTTTTAATACTGAAGTACTTGGACACATGAATACAAATCAAACATGAGATGTTCAAAGAAAACAATAACTGTACCTAAAGCAAATTGACAGTTTATCTAATTATTTGCCTTCATAAAATGGAACATGAGCACACAAGTTTCCTGGGCGGATTATCAATCTTCTTTTCTGTTAAAAAAGTCACCAAGATATCAAGCATATATCAATACTAGAGTTGTGAGCAACGAGATTAAAGAAAACAATGAATAACAACTCAATCAAACTCAAAATTATAATAAACGCTTTAAGAATTAGAAAAGCATGTGTGGTTTGCATAATATTAAGGTGCCAAGTTATGGCATTGTCAAATTCAAGAAAGCAATATTGCGAAGAAGAAATATCACTGACATGAATGTAGTTTTTCTATTTTGTTGATGCTTACGGCTGATCATGATCAACAATTGATGCTAAATTAAGAAGTTGAGGACAAATGAAGCAACTGATGGAAGGATCTTTCATTTTGAATGCCGATGATATGGAAGCATGCACAAGATATTGTACAGTTTTGGATTTTCATAGGAAGAGGAAGCAATGCCCCATGCGTTGCTAATCATTCTCACTTTAAAAGTAAATGACTATTGGAATTAGTTGATAAGGGAGAAGGGACTGCAGACAGGTGCTTGATCATCAGAAAATTAAATGAGAAATAAAGGGTACCCTAGTGCACAAGGAGAAATCTTTCAACAAAAAAAAAAAAAAGAAATAAAAAAAATTGCCATGTTGGAAGTATCTAGTGAAATTCCACCAGTAAACTTGTGAGTCCTCAGGACTCTCACCACCAACTAAAATAAGTTAAAAGGAAACTAGGAACTTCTGTTGAATCTCGTACGTATTCTTCTATTCATAGGGCATGCCACCAATTCTCAGGAAGGACTCAGCAACTATTAACCTGAGGAATTCAGGTTTGTGTTGAACTGACTCTGTTTTAGTTACATTCCATTAGCACAGTTCAAATAGCTACAACTTTGGTTCTCATCTGTTCATTACGTTCTCTGGATAATTGTGGAAAGATACTACTAATTTAAGGGGAAAAAAAGAAGAAGAAGAAAGCAGGCCCTCTGATATTGGCACTCATAACCTATCCAGTCGAGTCTACACAACATTTCTTTCACCTACAAACTTTAGGTAGCCTTTTGAGAAATGAGAATCTTCCTTATTGATATAAAACTAAAACGGGGTTTTTATAGGAATATCAAAATTGTCAAATACCCAAACATTGCTTGAAACATGCCAATGTAATAATGTGAAGCCTCAATATAAATCTGACAACTGGATGATATAACATGCATATTAATTGAATGAAATATAAATTGCAGCCAAAAAACTGGGCCTTGCAACATTTTAAAGCTCCCAGATCATAGCAAGTAACAGTTACCAACTCCCCAAGCCTAGGTCAGCTGCTAAATCATCTCATTCGACAACATCAAGTGCATCTATAAACATCAAGCTAAGCTATATAACAACTGAGAAGACAGAAAGAAAGTCATATCGAGAGACAATTAATACAGAAAATACCTGTTTTTGTTTTTGCTAGAGATGGCTGTACAACAACATGCATTATGATGATTCCCCCGGCAACTTCACCAAAAGGTGTTCTACACTGACCAACAGTTTTGTTGTTATCCAGAATTTTACCAGAGCTTATCAATTTCACCTCATTCACTGCCTTTGGAGTAACTGTTTTACCTATGAAAGGATTTACAGCAGAAGGCATTTAGAGAAATATAACCAAACCACCAAAGAAGAAAAACATGTTGGATGAAAGATATTCTCATCCCAGAAGTCAGCAATACTTTTGAACCAGAAAGACCATTATCTTTTCTATCCATATTTGAAAGGGCAAGCAAGGTTCACATTGATAAGCATAGCTTCAAGTCTGAACGCATCACAATAAAAGACTGTATCATATGGTTCACAGTTTGAGTTTGAGAGGTTTTTGTTGTTCAAACCTGCATGCTACCTGTTTGGGTTGAAATTTCTTAAAATCCAACCACCAAATCATTCAAGGGATACTGCAAGGCAATTATGTTGTCCATGTTCCATATCAAAAATTGTTGAGCCTTCATATAGATTGTGTTGGGAGACATGAGTTATTGGTTCTTCAAGCTGAATGAATAGAGTAAATACAAAAACGTGTCTAACTGTTTCTCCAAGTTTGATAAAGCAAATCCGTCATAAAATCACTAGTCTTATGTATTTCATGCTCCAAGAATGCCATCTTCAAGCATGTAACTATTAATAAAGATATTGTGAATTTCCCAAAAAGAATTTGACGATAAACTCATGAACAATGATATAATTAATGTGAATTTGCAGATGTTTCATCTAAAATAACTACCTTAAGCAGCCAAAACCAGTCTGCAATGAGGTAGTTTATAGGGCTTACAATCTGCACTTCAATAAACAAGTATAATGTATCTCATATGGCTAAATAATTTTTGAACATCATTCCTTTTCCACATAAATAGCAACCACTAGATCATCAAATCCAAGCAAAATTCTGAGTTCACAACTTTCCAAATAAAGTACTCCAGCCATTTTGATGTAAAAAATTACCATATTTACCAAACCTTTTGAAGCTCCATTTTCGGAAGAATTTGCACAGGAAAGATTTACTATTGAGCGTGAAAAGCCTAAAGATCAATCCCAAAATACTTCTTTGTTACTAACTACTGGGCAGACTATTCATTACCAAATGAAAAAAATCAATTGGAAGCAAATTAACAGAATAAGTAAACTCACAGCGAAAACTATTCATGTCAAATCCTACAATTTCCTGGCAACCCCAAAATTTTACAACTTATATAATTATCATTAGAAATTCCCATAAATCAGCAAAATCTTTTAAAAATAAAAACTTATAAACTTCCTAAAAAATTAATTTCAAGAAAAAATGTTAAAAAAAACAATTCAATTATTTTTTAAAGATCAACAACAGTCAATTCACATAATAAACAGTAAAGGCGGTGAGTGAGCAGATAAACCTTTTGGCCAATCGGATACAATCCTTTGCTTAAGCACATCCACCGTCGATGCCGATGAGTACCTGAACGGTCCGATATCCGACCCATCATAAAGCCGAAACTTTATATCAACTAAATCCTCTTCCGGCATTTGCCTCTTGACTTTTTTCTTCCCCTATCCACCAATCAGTTACCTCCACCGTAATATAACTCTAATTTTTCAATTGATTAGGGATAACTGAATTTTTACAAAATCCAACAGATTCAGTTAGATCCAAAATTGCAAAATTCAATAATTGAGCAGTAATTATACAGCAATATACAAACGGGAAATAGAACAGACCTTTTGTTGATCTTCCGGTAGGCGATACCGATTCCTTTTATCGATTTCTTTCTTCTATGGTTGGTTTTTGAAAAGATAGGTGTGCTTTCCGCTTTGTTGGTTAACTGAAAAAGACAAAGGGGTACGAAGCGACGTAGTTTTTGTCCTTCTCCCCAAAAAAAAAAAAAATCAATATTAAACACAACGACGTGTCGTTGACATGGTAATCTACCAGTACAACTACCTGCAACTAGCCACACCGTCACATTCAGGTCGTTGGTACAAAATGAAGAGAAGGAGGGAGAGAGAAGAGGAGAACGACAAAAACGACATGGAGATGATAGTATGGCAAACGCCAGCCAACCCACCGGAGAAACACGATTACATCTTCCTCATCGGGAGGCGCCACGTCAGACCTTACTACTTCGAGTTCATCTCTCATGTCAGTCCACTCTCTTCCTCCATTAAACCCCAGATCCTGCTTTCTTTTTGCTTAATAATTGTTGTTTATGTGCAGGTTAAGAAGCCCTGGGCGGGAAGGACGATTGTCGATTTGTTTGCTGAAGAGTTCAAAGGCCGACCGTTCGATTACTATGTGAGATTTAGATTGTAGTATATTTTTCAATCCTGCGTGCATTTCTTGTTGGTGATGTTCTTTGAGTTTAATGATTGTATAGGTTAGTGCTGTAAAATGTGGCCGGATACATGTTGATGGAGAGATGGTGCCCGTTTCTTACATAGTTAAACCATCACAAAAGATAAGCCACTTCTTACACAGGTAATCTTTTCTAATGCCATTCTTAATTTTTACTTTCTGATTTTAAATTATGGTTTTTCAAGTTATCAAAAAATTTCAATTGATGTTGCATGGCTTTGGATGTTGCTATTCTTCACAAAGATCTGGATGTTGTAACTGTTTGCAAGCCCACAATTGTGCCTGTAAGTCGCATGTGGTTTATTGGCTTATCTTCTTATTATCAATGTATTTGATGGCTGGAAGAGGAATTTGTTGTTGCTCCGTTAATTGTTTTGGTACTTTTATGTGTCTTTGTTGTCTGGTGTGTGTTATCTATCTTTGTCGGACTCTTTGTCAATTTTATCTCAAAAATGGCGGATGCTAAGATTTTTCAAATTTAAAGCATGATGATTGATTATGTAATTATTTAACACACTGCTTTCGCATTCTTTTCTGTCAAACATGGATAAAGTAGGCCTTCTTATTTGTAACTAACTCCTAAAATTCTATTTCTTTTAAGGAAGAACATAGTTTCTCCATGGTGTATTATTGTTTAAAACAATTGGAAAATATTTACAAAGAGAAGGATCTAAATACAAATGTTTCATATTATCTGGTCTTTTTTTTTTTTTTTTTTTTTTTTTACAGTAATTGCTATACTTCATGGCATCAGTAGCATATGGAAGAAATTTCATGTTTTATGTGAGAATGTGTTGGTCATTTTAAAACGTGACAAAATATTCGGAAGAAGCCAAGATTTTGGTTCGTAGAGTTCTGTTTGTTGGATTGAGATATGTTGGACTAGTTGTATACCTGAAAATTAACACACACAACAAGATATGTTTGACTAGTTGTATACCAGAAAATTAACACACACACAAACACACATTTATGATGATAAATTAATGTGATTGACAGGATGGTCTTTTGATTTGTTATATGCAAGTGCATCCTTGTGGTCAATATTGTAAAAATACCATTGTTGGCATTCTTCAGGCTGAACATGATTTAGTGCCTCTATTTGGTATCCAAATATGATATTTTTGGAGCAACTGCAGTAGCTAGCTGTATATGGAAATTATTCCCATGGGGTTCTCAAATTCTTGAATGAAAGTTAAATATGTTTTCTTAATCTATTTTTTTCTTTCTATTTTTCTGAAATTTTTGCATTTTGATTTATGTTTCCCTTAACATGATTGTGTCAGCGGTTCATCGATTAGATCGGCTTGTATCAGGACTCCTTATCTTAGCTAGAAATGCTTTGAAGGCTGACCTTTTTAGGCAAGAGGTAAAGCTTGTAAGAGTATACGATTGAAGGCAAAATGCTGATGCTGATAGGCATTAATGACATCCTATAAGATGCTCATTACTCTTCTAATGCAAATATTGTTTGATATTTAGTTCGTTGATTCATATGGCATACATGAGAATTTATTTAAGCTCTGTCTCTCTCTGTGCATGTGCGTAGATATACTGTGGCAGAAAATGCACGATGATTTTGTGATGTCTGTGGGTACCAAATTTAGGATAGTTTCATTCTTGATTGTCATAACTAAAAGATCGGGAATAATTATGTATAGTGTAGACATTGTACTGGCTCATGACTGCCTAGGCTATGGCTTTGCTGAGCTGGAATGACATATTAAACTCTGAAATAATTTATCAGATTACACTTGATTGACAATTTTTTTTTTGGTAATAGAATCAATGACATCTTAGATTAGGCTGTTATTGCTGCAGATTGAAGCTGGAATGGTGCAGAAGCAGTATGTTGCAAAGGTTGTTGGGATATTTCCAGAGAATGAGGTACACTCTTGTTTAAGGCCAGTGATTACCCTCATTGATTCAAATTTTGATGATTTTTAAGCTAATAAGCCCTAGAACAAGTGCACATTGTAGAATACTTTAGTCCTTATGAACTAAATAAGTCTAAATACCAGCACTGGAAGAAAAATTTTTAAGAAGTGTTGTTATGATTAGCTAAGCAGTGGATAGGAAAAGTTATGATTCATTTATGAAATGCATGCAATGCTAGAAACAAAATGCGAGCATAAAGAAATTGCAAATATGTAAAATTTTTGGTTAGAAATATAACCTCTTAGCGGAGCTGGTCAGCAATAAAAGGACACCTGATTGATTGCTGGTATCAACTTTTAAGTTATGGTTTAGCTGAATTCTGAATCTGCAATATACAGACTTGCAACCCACTTTACTGACATATTGATCAAAATAAGATTCTTTTCTTTCCTGTTTGACGTTTACCATGCATTTCCATTTCAGCAAGTTGTCAATATTAAAATAAATTATAATGCTCGAGAAGGGAGGAGCACAGTGGAGGTGAGGCTTTCTATTCATTTCTTAGATAAATAAAAATAGAGTTGCTTTTACATTGGATAATATTCATATGGTTTAGTGATTTTCCATATTCAGGTAACTGTACAAATATAAATTTAGGGATCAATATGCTCAGTTTGTGCTTGCCGGTGCTAGGAAATAAACCTGCATTAGGTAAGTAAAAACATTATCTGGGGATTGAGGTCAATAAATTGTTGGTGGTTTAACATTTCTGTTGAGGCTTGCTCTTGAAAGAGTCTCTAGTTTTGAAGCATTTATTCCTAGTAGGGCGGAATATAGGTAGCATGCCCTGAATTTATTGTTAATTTGGCCACCCCTTTGTTAAGATATTGAGTTTCTGTGAGGGACAGATCAGTTAGGCAATCACTGTCAATAAAGGGCATTTTGATTGTTTGAGGTTTGGTCCTCTCTTTGATTATATTTAAGATAGCATCAGCAGTCTTCTTTTTCTGTTCAGTCTAACAATTGCCCTTTAATTACCTCTAGAAGTCTCTTGGTGTTATGTTTATCATTACGCAGCCGAGTCTATGGATTTATGCATACATGTGGGATTCAGAATCTTCATACTTGAATTCATTTGTTTTCTTCTTTTCTTGACTCAGTCATCAATATGAAAAGGCACTAGCATTGAGTTTTTCTTTTTGTATGGACTGGAATTTAATGGTGGTATATAGGAAAGCATGTTTGGTTATGGTGCTGTTAAGTGGTAACCTATGGAGCATGAGAAATAGCAATTCATTGGCATCTGATGCTATGTGCATAAGGCTGGCAACTCAGACTATAGTTTTCTAGATTTATAACCACTACTCTTGCTTTCCCTTTGCTTTAATCTTAAATGTAGAGATTATGTTCTCATATTGAACTTGTAACCGTTTCTTGTTTACGCAGATTGGTGATTCTGCTGCTGATTGTCCTGCCAAGGGAAGGCCTGCATGTACCAAGTTCACTAGAATTAGTACCAATGGAATCCATAGCATTGTTTTTTGTAAACCAATCACTGGCCGGACTCATCAAGTAAGAGAATATACAGAGCATAAGTGCAATTCTTGGCAATATATACTATTATGTCATCATTAGCAGTGCTCTCTTTGGACAAAGAGGTGACTGTTTTTGGTCCATTGAATTTGGATGGGCTATACATCAGGTAGATCTATCCCTCTCCTTTTATGGCAATTCTTTAATCTATCTTACTCTTGCAATAGAACATTTTTGCACTATCATCTCTCTACCTTTTTTGTGAATGGGCATAATAAGAACATCCAACCCCATGCCTCCAGATTCTAACTACAGAAAGACAGTTTAGATTTGTGATATTTCTCCATTCTGTTCACCTCTTCAGAGTTGAATGTTTGTAGCACACAAGACATAAAAGAGGGTTTATGGATAGAGGTGCAAATCAGATTAATTTGCTGTAGTCCACTCTTTGAGCCTATGGGTCTCAACCACTTCCAAAGACTTTCTGCATAACACATTACTAGCTTTGAGAAACCATATTTATCTAATCCTTCTTTCCATGCTTAGGATATAGATGATACATTCTTCCTCAAACAGTTTCTCGAATGTCCATTAGATCTTAAGATCTTGTAGGAGGTCATCATGGTCTCAATTGTCAATCACAATTAAGATTTTAAGGTATTAAGGCAAAGTAGATGATCATGCTGTAATGCTATATCTTGTTTTATCTGTGATAAAGATAATATATATGCATAATAACCCTTTCTCTCTCTCATGTAGATACATGTACATTTGCAGTATACTGGCCATCCCATAGCCAATGACTTTCTGTACCTATCCAATTGTGCTGCTAATCATACTGCTGAAGGAATGAGTGCTGATAGAGCTGGTCGTATGTCAAGCTGTTGTCTAACATCCCAAGATTGTTCTGGTAATTGTGAAGGTGAAGAGATCTCTGGAGAAGATTTCAGCATTGATCCTATGTGTACTAACTGTCCAAATTTGGCTCCGAAAGGGTAAGACGCTTTCCTCTCTTGATTATGTTTGTTAGAATGCTATCAGCATCCATATCCAGTCTCTCAAAGATTTTGGCAAGGGACAGAATATACATATAGTTGTTGCTGGAATCTTTGTGTTAGCATTATATGGTTGCATGGGCATTCTAACGTGGTTGATTCTGAATTCCTCACTCAATGACACTCACAATCACTTCAATGTATCCAATATAACATGTTAATTCTCAATTCTCATGTATTCAAGTTATAAAACTAACAACATGTCAAGTAATTAACATTTATAAGACCAACATAATATTATACTAAATTTGTATGAAAATGGTCATTGATGTTAGGGCAAATCCTATATTGTTTTGGAGTACTGCCATGTAAAATATGTGTGTGGATAATGTATCTAATCTTTCTGGCACCTCTCGGAAATATTGATCTCAAATGCTGAAATATGTTCCTCAACCTGGATATTTTGATTCCTAAATATCAGGGACTTGGTAATGCATACAAGTTCAAAGCTGAAACGCCAAGCTAGCATACTGACAACTAGAAAACTTCTGAGACTCATATAGTTGTTTCTTCTTTGCGTTAGTACTCTATAAGGCAAGGTCAATATCAAACATATTTCACATAGAACTGATGGCTATTTTTAATCTGAAAAGTGCTTCAATATATTGAGTTTATGGGCTATATTTATGTTCGATATTATTTTTTTTCTTATTAAAAATTCATTTTGAAATACTTTAAAATTAAATTTCACTAGCAGTATCTGCAGAGGAACCGTTTAGGCTTGGTTCTGTTGTTTCTTCTTTAATTGCCTAAGTTGCTTAAGAGGAGGACTCAATGCCCACCCATGTAAACATTGTTTACAGATTTTTGCTGTATGTGTTATTTACTTGTGCTTTGATGGTTACTATTACTCCGAGTTTCTTTTGTTTGCAGATATGATTTGTATGAAGAGGGCTTATGGCTACATTTTGTGCAATATTCTGGAGCTGGATGGGTTTATGAATGCCCTTATCCAGATCGGGCATTTCTCACTTAGCTAATCTCTTTTTCCCCCCTTAAAAAAGCAATTATTGTCATTGACAAAAATGCATTGATTTGTGCCCTCCAAGTTTTGCCATCGTTGTACAATAATGTGCTTGATTTCTGTTTCCTAATGAGAACATTGTGTTTGAAGATGGGCCTTTCTTCCTTTAAATATAAACCGAGGTCTCCAGCGGTGGATCATCAATTATGGGTGTCCAAAGTGTTCTTAAAGCCGATGTTAGGCAGGAGGGCATTTGCGTTTTCTTTTGTTTCAATTTCCCATGTTTGATAGGAAAGCGCAACAGTTGCTGAGCCGAAAGTTTTGACTTCGGCAGAGAGCAAGGATTTGGTGCCTTTTCTTTTAAATGGATGTGATACTCCGGAGTGGTATCTAGCAGTGAATTATTGAATGATTTTGAAATATTTGAATATTAGTGCTCATTTTATATATAAATATATAAAATTTATTTATTAATATAGTGTAAATTTTATATATTTATGAGAGAAAATATTAATTTTTAATATTTCATAATTATTATATAATTTGTCACCTACGTCTGTCTTTCACTAATTTCGCACTCTGTTCAGCAGTATCAAACTTAAAGAGTCTGTTTGGAGTCAGTCCGGTGTGCTAATTTATGAAATTGTTTATGATATCAAAATATAACCTATTAAAGTTATAAATTCAAAATGAATTTTATATTTAAACTAAATTTAATATTTTTATGAAATTAATTACTTGTAAATTTATTTAACCAAACAATATGTTAGAATTAGAAATCTAGGGCTTAACTAATTATTACTGATTCTCCTCCTCAGGCTCGATTACTAGTGCGACTGGCTACTATAACGAGTAGAAGTGGTTAAGTTGGAAATACAAGTCCTAAGAAAGTTGAAATTCAGGTTCCTTTCTGGCCTCGAGGGACATTTTGCGTTCTCACTGATCACGGGTAAAGATAACTTTGAAAATTGTGGTGGTGTTGGAAGATATCAGCTTTTGCTTTGTTCTGTGGGTTGATTAAAACTCACCGGATCCAACTTCTAACGTCCTATACATGGTTTCATTTATTTACATTATTTTTAAAGTTTCTTATGCTTTTTAGAGAATTATAAAAAACTGAAAATTTTTATATAATTTATTTGCGCTTGAAATCTTTTATACTCTTTTAAATTATATATTCATCTCAATAGGAAAAAAAAACAGTAGACTGCCACTTGAGGGAGCCCTCGAGTCACAAACGCGAGAATCCTCAATGTGGAATTTCTGTGTGAAGTCTTCCCAAATTTGTAGGACGTTCGTTTTTGGCTGTGTTGACACATGATTTTTCTTTTTGATTAATTTAGAAACTCTCTCGACAAAAGCCAACCACCTCAATAGTTTTATAATTTTATTACAAAAGGGTTTATATATTATGAAAATATTAATTTCATTATTTATATGATTGTACAAAAATATTAATTTATGATATTTTAAATTATTTTTAGAAAATATTTTAAATCTAGAACTTTAATTATATTTTATGAAATATATTGTACTAAAAATTTATTAATTTTATTATATTTTTAATAAAATATATTAAATCTAACATTATTTAATATATTTATTATTTGTAGTATAACAAGAACTATTAATTTTTATATTTTATATAATGTTTAATATATATTTAATTTGACTTCAACTCCAGTTAAATATCTGATCTTTTGATCCTTTGACTTCACTAAATCAATTGTTGATTCAAATTTTAAAACTTTGATTGAGATTGAATATACAATATATTTTGGATTTGGATGATGAATATCTCATTATCATCTATTCACTTTAAAAAAAATAATATTTTTATCGAAACTTGAAAAGTTTGTGATTATTTTTATGAATAACTTTAATTTAACTTGTGTTCGTTTGCTTGGGATTATCTTAATTTCTAATAAAAAGATTAATGATTACTAAATTTCAATATAATATATGTTTTTAGAACATTATTGAATTATAGTGCTTATGAAATAGTTTTGTTATGTGTGATATATTTAGTCATAAGATGCTATTATTATTATTATTATTATTATTATTGAGGAGGAGAAATTACATTGGTGAGATTTGAACCCTAGCGTTCACTCCTAGATAGTCTCACTTCACAACTAGACTTAAATATCAGTGTATTATTATTATTATTATTTGAGTCCAACATTTTATTCATTTAAAATTATTGAAAAACAAAAAACTAAATTTAGATAGTATGTGAATACTGAAAATTACATATTTAACAGTTATAGATAATGAAAAATTAATTTAAAATAATTATGCATAATAAAAAAGGAAGTTTTGAGTATGGAATTTAAAATAAAAAATTTTTAAAATAATACGAACATTTTATTATATAAAAAATTTCCCTTAAAACAAGCAGTGTGTGAAAGCAATTTTAGAAATTTGGAAATGCAGCAACCAGTCGAAATTATGAGGTTATGGACAAAGAAAATAAAATTACTTGTTTTTTTTTGATCGTTCTGTCCAACTCACTCCAACTTTCCTCCCAAATCTGTTTATCTTCTCCTTATGTCTAACTCATTCCATTTCTGAAGTAAGTTTGGATAATACCCCAATCAAAGGTTTGAAATTGAATGATCAGTGTATATAATCAGCTGTTAATTAAATTATTTATTTTAAACAGAAAATTGAAACCCTTCCTTAACTTCAAGTATTGTTTGATTCGTGGTAAGTAGAGGGAAGAAGTAATATTTTTAAAATCATTAAAAATATAAGCTTTCCAAAATAGATTATGACAAACCAAACCAAGATGTTAGTATTTATTTCACAATTATAGTTCAACTAACCCACTACCAAAGCGTCCCCTAACTAATGATAACATAACAAATTGCCATTAACCTAATCTTATATTTTAGGAGGTTTGATTAGGAGTAATAATCGATATTGCAGATTTAAGTCCTAAATCTATTCCATGCCTAACTTTGTTGTGATTAATTTGGATCACATTGTTTATGATATCCAAAACTAAAATGGAGAACTTATGGCATGCACATTCTTATATTAAATGGAATCTCCTGAGACAACATTAAATAGTGCATTTGCAGAATATTAGTACTCCTATTACTTTTTTAATCTTTTTCTGGCAATTTTCTAGGATCCCACATCCCCATGTCATCCAAAGGAGATCACAAAATCAAAATGAACAAAGGAAAAAGACTTCATTATTCAAATACTGCCTACCTTTTGCCAATGTTAGTGCTCTGATATCAATCAGAAACTGGGTTTTGTATATAATCAATAGAGATAACAACAATTTAAAAATAATAATAAAGAACGTTCTTTTAGACACTGCTTGATTTGAGGGATTTTGGTGAGTGATTTATAAAAGCTTAATGATAATTTAAATTTAAATTTTTGTATGTCAGTGCGATTTTAATTTTAATTTTAAAAATTATCAAAATATTTTGAATAAAATTAATAATAGTGTACTAGGTCAAAATTGTAAAGTACATAAATGTGAAAGACATGTCAATTAAATTCTAATATCTTCTGACATAAATTTCATCAATAATTCCACCATAAATGCATAGTTTAGACCAACGTTATATTCAATTTCACGATTATGATCTATTTTAATAATTTTTAAAATTTAAGTTGAAATCACATCGATATATAAAAAGTTTGAATTTAAATTACTTTATGTGTTTTCTAAAATTTATAAATTTAGATAAAATTTATCATTTGAGTGTGAAAAAATAGTTTTTAAAATTCATCATATACTAAAATTTATTGAAATGATGGATTCTAAAATTCTATCTAGAAGGTGGATTTTTGCTTAAAATTATCCTTAGATTTCATAAAAATTTATATGCATAATAAATAAGTTATAATTTTAAAATTTATAAAATAAAAACTCATTAAAATTTAAAAATTTTAATAAATCTGTAAATTTAAGGCGTCAAGCTAAAGAGTGTTAAAAATTTAGATGAAAGATTTAAAGGTGGAGTCTCTGCAAAAGGGAATTGTTTGTCTGGTAAAAAGAAGGCCTGCTTTTGAAAATCAAAACGACAAAATAAAAATAAATAAATAAAAAAAAAAGAAAAGAAAAGAAAAGGAAACAATGACAAAACAGATTAAACTATGCTACAGTTTGTCCTGTGAATCACGTGGGACAGATCACCACATGATAGGTTGGGAGTACGGCTCCCTCCCAACCACAAAAAAAAAAACTCTGAAATTTAGAATTTATAAATATTTATATATATTTTTATCTTTTTTTTTTTTTATGAACTGTGAAATAAAGCGCAATTTTCTTTCTGCTTTTTATTCATTTAATTAACGTTTTATTGAGAAATTGAAAATTCTTAAAAGATGTTTGGATACAAATGAAAGGTTTTAACCTAAGCAGATAACAAACATAAAGAATAGACATCAAATAATGAGGCTACTTTAGTGATATTATTTTCCCTCTTTTAAAAAGGAAAGGGGGGAGTAGTAGGGATCACCTGTTGTCTGTTATTGATTGAATATTTGTATTCACGTTTTCTATATCCAACTTTTATTGGGAAGTGCTTTTTATCACAAAAATTAAAAACATTTAATTCAAAGTACTACACAAAAAAGTTACTCTTAATTTAATACTACTAATATTTTTGACATTCTATATTCAAACTAAAATTAATAAAATAAATATGGAATATATGAATAAAATTATGTCATCTTATATGGTTTGTTATCCTTATCTATTCATTTTAAAAACTATATATTTAATTTCTCTTATCTATTCATTTTTAACTTGAATTGAGCAAACACTTGGAGTTTTTCTTTTTACCCTTTATTTTTTTTTTTTTTTGGGGAGAGGGTGGCTTAATTTTTTAAAAGCAATCTAATTAATCAGGATTATTTGTTGTGTACATATATTTTCTCTGCATTAATAATTGTTTGTTGCATTTGCAAAAATGATATAATTTTGATTGATACGTGATTTGATAACTTTCATTTAATTATTATAAATATATAGAAATATATTGATAATAATTAAAAGTAAAATCATACTTATGATTATAATTTCTGAAAATATCATCAATTTAGATGTCATCTCTTTAATTTTTCTCATCATTTTTCTTACCTTCTCTGTAGGTAGCTTTATTCGTCCAAACCTCATGTAATGCAATTCTTCAAACTTGTGGACGTGAGGTACAAAATGATCAATTTTCAAACTTTTTTCATTATTTATAAAACACATATAGACCTCAGACTCACAGAAATCATAACAGAGACAGTATCTTTATGACAATAAAAGAGGTGTAAAATATCCTGTTATGTGCTTAGAGGCTAATCCCATGCGCTAATTAGTGACTCCAAATACATATTGTAACTTGATTTCAAATGTCTTGGCAAACGCGCTCACTTTTCTCCATTACACTCCTAATTTCCTTCCAAGCTTCGCTATTAACGTGCCTCAGCCTTTGGAAATACGGACTAGCATGATGATCTTAATGCATGCAGCAAAGGTAATAAAATTAAGATTCTAACACTTTTTCTCTCTAATTTCATAAAACACCATACTTTTCTCTTTCTATCCTTCAATATTTCCTCAATCGTTCCTTAGTTTCCTTTTTACTCAAACAATGTTAATAATGATGAAATAATTGAGCAGTGAACTCAAGTTCTAGGATCATGTAGTTGATGATGATGATCAAGAGAATTAAAAATAATATTATGATCTATAATATTCATATGAACTTGATTATCAACATAACCAATATATGCACACTGACTCAACTCTGAAATCATGATTTTATTTTCATTATGAATCTTTTTTAATGACCCTGCATTTTTATCAATTATAAAGATCACTACCAGATATAATGGTATAACATGATATGGACTGAAATTTATATAATATATCAGAACGGATTTAAGAGACAATACTTAATAATATATTATTATATATTAATAAATAATTTATCTCAAACTATTAAAATTTTTAAAAAATAAAAATTATTACAAAGAGAGACAAAATAATAATACTAAAATAAAAACCCTTAAAAGAAAAACAAAATAAAAGAAAATTAATAAATATAGTAAGAATAACTTATTTTATTAAAAAATAAAGAGAAAAAAGGTTTATTATCAGTTGAATATATAGGTGATAGTCTCAAAATACTAAAAAAAAAAAATAGTTGTTTTGAAAAAAAAAAAAAAGTCCCTAGGGTTTTGATATGGATTAGTGCATTAGTACATGGATTCAATTAGTCCAAATAGATAATTTGGGCTTAAATGATCCATGTGAAAAATTCAGGGGGTCACTTGGCCCTTTATCCCCACTGCCACGAAAGAGAGAGAAAATATGGAACATCATTTTCCCTGCATGTGGTGTACGGGTGGGGTATTGGACGTTTGGTGCCCGACAACGACAGGGGATTATTGTTGGCGTAAGCACTGACCACTCCTTTTGCAAATAATTTTAGATATGATAATGACTCGTCACTTGTCACACTGTCACTGCAACTTTTTTTTTTTTTCTTTAACACCGAAAAAGAATACCATAAAAGCCGTATGCTATAAAATTAAGTTATCAACCAAGAAATTAGTGTTTTGAAATTCGAATCAATACATCGATAAAATTAATGAAATTAAAAATTAATTTAATTAGATCTAATTTAGTTTTTAGATAATTTTTATATTTTTAAATATATTTATATTTTTTTTTATTTATAAAATTATTTTAATAATATTTTTTAAATTGTATTTATGATTAGACTAGTTGAATCAAATTGTTCATATCATTCAACTTGCAATCCACTCATCAGATTGGTTCATCGATCGGTCTAATTTTAAAATATTATGAGAGATATGAAGAGAGAAAGAAAGTTGAATGAATGGTATTTTTTAAATTTTATTTGAAAGATGAAAAATAAGACTCTATCATTGTTACATCCTAATTTTTGGAATATAAAGAGGAGTAAGAAATTAATTAAGTAGAATTTTATTTTTTTGACCCTTTTATCTTATTTTATTTCTGTTAAATATTAGGGATATTTTTGTAAATCTATTATTATTAATATAGTGGAAGTCTCAGAAGATAACGACGGTATATTATTACATTAGCTAGAATGTAATGTAATTTTTTATATATTTGTTTTCTGAAGTATACATCTTATTTTTGTCTTAGAAATAGAGATTACACTACATACGAAAATTAAAACTAAAAGGGACGTTCTTGGTATGGATTGATCCAAAGAGACATTACTACGACACAAATTGAAACAGTTGTCTATCAATTCTAATGTTAAACTGAGTTGGAGACATCCTTTTCTTGTTCCTTGATTTGCCTGCTGGTCTGCTCATTGACATGCTTATCATCAACAGCTTGACCAGTTTCGTCGTTGGGCACAACCACTGCACTGTTTAGCTCGCAGCAGAAAGTTGCACTCAGCTTTGAAGCATCAATAACAACAACATGTTCAGATAATTCATCAACTTTATTAGGCTTCTCATTTGAGGCTTTATTGGGATTCCTATAGATCACATACAGCAGCATTTGGAGAATACCGAATATGAGTCCTAGTATATTTGGAATCTGCCGATGATGGAAGATTAACAAATGTTTAGAGAGTTAATCAATTTAAAAAATAACATAATTAAAAAAAGTACAAATAAAATTGTGCTCAGTTCAGTGTTACTTATTGGAGTTGTTTCTAGAGTTACGAGGTTACCAACATTGAACCCAACTCCAACTGAAGGGTAAATGAAATTGCAGCATTAATGTGTAATTAAAGAACTTACAGCAACAAAAGGGTCTTTCTTGAGAAAACCATAGAGGAACCACATGACTGCACTTAAGGTGAGGAAGAAGGATAAAGAGAAAGGCATGAACTCCACGCTCTTGGTTCTTATAACTTTTCTCTGCATTATATTTAATGTACAACAGACGATTATGTAAAAGAAGAAAAGAAATACTAGAAGAATTATCATGGATAGTGACTTGTGTGCATAGTTTCTTACCACAATCCCAAGAGGTGCAACAAATACGGATAGAGCAAAAATCATACAAATCCATCCCAAAAGTTTGACACGTTCTTGGCCTTTTGTTACGAACATAGCTACTGCACATATGATGCCAAATCCAAAAACATTGAACAAGAGGACAAGTTTGGTGGTGAAAATCTGCACCAAATTTATTTCAATTAGTAATTAAACCGTGACCAATTGTCTTAATTGAGATGGGAAAGAAATTAACTAGTTAATCATACCCTATCTTTCTTGGTGGCATAGAAAAGGTAAAAAGCAATGTAGACAATCTCCATGAAAAAAGTGAAGGAGTTGATGGTGATGAGAAGTGTGGCATCAGCTGCGAAAAGTGCGTAGAACAGCCAAAGCATAGCACTAAATAATGCAATCACATATGGAATGGACTGGAACCCTTCACTTGATTTCTTCTTGCAAATTTGATAAAATGTTGGCCTGTCTCATGCATTAATAACTCTTGTAATCAGCTGAAAGTTGCAGGAGCAATAATATTGTCTGCAACTGCAACAACTAGCTACATAAATTAATTAAAAATTTTATGCAAATTTAACTACTTACATAGGAGCAAGGCACACCAGAAGGGAGATGATGTTACCTATAAATTACATTGGCAGTAAAACGAAAACAAGAACACTAAATTAGTTTCCTGTGATGAAAATGGTAATGAACGCTTGAAAAAACTCAAAAGCTCTACACTGATTCTCTAGAGAACAATAATAAGAAAAATAAATATTGGTTCATGCATGTTTATATTTTCTTACTGCTTTAGTGTTTACAAATAAAATGATGCCACACATCAAGTGAGATATCTGTACATTTTCTGAAACATATAAATTTCAAACGAATTTGGAGTAGATCTCTCTCTCTCTCTGCATTAAGCTTAAGCAGTATCATCTATATCTGAGTTAATTTGTTAAGACTTGATCGAACATCTTTAGTTAGCAAGGAGAATGAAGGCCATTTTTACAAAAAAAAAAAGAGAAGAGATCAGCCATCATGAATGGTAAATAGAGACATGAAAAATGCTTACCTAAAAGACCAAAAATGAACTCCCATGTCAAGTGTAAGGCCATCTCAAGTAGCTACTATAGCAGAAAAGAATTAACTCCCTCTAAAAAAAGCAGAGGAGTTCTATGAGGATACACTCCAGCTTGGAATGAGGAACTCTAGGTGGATTTGAATCATTTATATAGGCAAGGGCAGGGAATTAACAAAGACTAAAGTTTGATGGTTAATGATAAGTTAATTACTACTCCATATCGTATTGAGAAATTAATGCATGGAGGCAAACTTTTGCAAAAAGCAGTCCATTCCTACTAATTAAGCTGGTGCTATTCCTAGTAGGGACCCTAAATTCACGTGGTCCCTCTATATGTATTTAACTACATATAGGTTGATTCATTTGCCAACCATCAAATTAACGTGGTTTTAATTAAGTTTTAGAACTAATTAATGATTGATTTTTCGCACAGTTATTTTGGATATTATAGACGTAATGTAAGCTCTAGCTAGAAAGGTTTCAAACTTCATTTGTTACCTCCCAAGCTTAAAGGTGTAAATCAACAACTTACTTGATACTCGATTTGATAAAAATTAGTTTAAATTTGACTTATTTATTAAATGAATTTCAAAATCAAGCTCGAGTTCAACTTGTTAATTTAATGAGCCAACCTTACAACTCATAAGCTTGTGAGCTAACTCAATAATAAGTGTAATTTTATATTTTTATTTTATATATATATATATATACACACACTTTTAAAAAACATAGTATTAAAATATATAGTAAATAACATATATTTCATGTTGTAGTTTACATTTATAATATAAAATCTAGTTTTTTTATAAATACATTAAGGCTTTAAAATAGGAAACCAAATTTTTTCAAACAAATTAATAATTTGATTTGTAAAAAAATTTTGCTCAATTAACTCATTTAGACTTACAAATTTTATGCAATCTTGACTATATTATACTTAAGTTTGACTTGTTTATTAAATAATTTTAAAATATTTGACTTAAACTTGACTGTTTATAAATAAATCAAGCATCAATAAACCAGTACTAGACTGGTTTACAATTCTAAACTTTTCTTATGGAGTGAATCCACTTATAAAACAATGAAAATTTTATATAAGTATATTAGGATTTGACTCAAATTTCTATTTTGTTTCAAATAGGGATTTTTTTTTATTTAGAAGAAACATTTCTTATTAAATTGAAGAATTTCTTTTTTAGGTCATGTAGTATTTTTATTTTATAATTATTCCAATTAATATTTTATTACAGTGGAATTAAAAATATCAAACTCTATAAATAGGAATATTATAAAAAAATTTGGCTTTTGTCCATTAATAAGATAGGGTTTTGCTCAAGATTAGAACTTAATTTGTCAATTATGAAATTAATGTATCACCTATATCGAGTATGTAATTATATGTAATTTTTATATTTTTCGAGTATAATGAATTAATAAGTTTAGAATGATTTTGAATTTATTAGTCGTAATTGATAATTATTGAAAGTGAATGATGACGTGACGTAGTTCCATCGAGAGGATAAATAACTTCAAATATTATTATCATTTTCTCTGTTTTGTTTGTCATCGATTTACACACATATGCACAAAAAATAATATCAGAGTTTTAAAAATGATTTTAGCAAGTGTAATTGAAGATGAAGTTGTTATTATTCAAGTAATATGTGATGCAATATAATGAAGACCTAACATTTTGTGAAAATTAAAACTAAAATGGAACTCGATACAAAGTTCAAGCAAGTTAATGATTAGAAAACCAAATTGAAGAAAGAAGCAAATTACATATAAAATAATTTAAAGATTAAAAACAGAAGATTCAAAAGATCAAAGTTCAATTATAAGAAGTTGATGATTGAGTACACTTAGGAGATTAAATATGACAGTCAATCAACTTGCTAAACTGAGTGTCTTGCATTAGAGATAGGAATGATAATAGAATGGAGCCAAAGAGCTATCCCCATCCTGCCACTCCTAATGGGAGGAATTCTTCCTTGCTATTGGTAAGCAGTCTTCGTTGGCTGTTTGTTGTTTTTCTTACTTTCCTTACATTCTCATGCCTAGATTTGGGTGTTTTGGAAAGTCTGTCGACTGGGTTTAGTTGGTGCCTTTTTGCTAAGTTTTTATTGATTTTTATAATCTACTATAATATCCAAAATTTTTATTGATTTCTATAATATCCTAACTTATTTAAAAAAAAGTCTAAAAAATATATGGTTGAATAATTATGAATTAAGATGAAAATTTGTTAATTATAAAAAAAAAAAAAAGATTTTAAGATATGTGTATATGAGCATTAAGAAAAAAAAAATATTATTAAGATTTAACTTTTAATGACTATTTTCATATAATTTCATCTTATTTTTATTTTTATTATTTAAACTTATTTATACCATATATATAATATATTATTCATCAATCTACGTATTGTACATATTGTGATTTTAAATTTTATATTATAATTTTAATATAAAATTTATATAATTTTAAAATTTTACATATTAATTGATCATAAAATTATATTTTTTAATATTTTATATATTAATTTTATTTTATTATACTTAGTATAATATTTTGAGATTATACATCAAGTCAATTAGAAAAACGAAAAAAATGTACATAACTATCTTTATAAAATTAATGTTTTGCACATAACTATCTAGATTTAAATATAAATTAATTACGCTAAACCTTTCATATTTTTTCATAATCAACTAACTCATCCCTAATTTTTAAAATTATAGTAAAACATTCTTAAATTTTCATATCCTAAACTAAAAAATCCTTTTATTCAAGTTTGATCATTATATGTGTTACTCTAGATGTATTATAAACAGTTAAATATGTATTTTTTTAACTGTTCAACTATAAAATGTTCATGTATATATCAACAACTTAAATGTAACATATCAAGAGTAGTAAAACATATATATATATATATATATATATATATATATATATATATATATATATATATATATATATATATATATATATATATATATATATATGATAAATTA
>CATIWR010059084.1:0-41708 GCA_949677035.1 Omphalea diandra | reverse complement strand
ATGTAACTATAGATACTTGTTTGGTGACATTTTTATTTTGTATGAGATGACATCAAAATTTTCAAAGTGGACAGTTTGGAAATGTCATTGGATGACATAATTTACTGTATACAATATACTTCATTATGTTGCTTCGAATTTTTGTTTATTATCTCCTATATATTCTCTTAGTGCATAATGGAAATATTTTATAACATTTTTCATTTTGATGCACTAGGCGCACTGTGAGAAGATGCTATCGAAATTTTGGCAACTAAGTGAAGTATATTTATACAATTAAAGGTTATATATCAATGAATTTCTAAATGGGTTAAATTCATACCTTTTCGGTTGAGAGATATAAGGAGATAGTAGTACAAATGAAATAAAAAATTGGTATTTAAAAAACTTTGACATGTATTATTAATGAAACTATCATTTATAATTTTCAAGACCATATAATGAGATCAAATAAAAATTGAATATACTATAGACTCAATGATGGTTTATTACGACTTGAATTTTTAGAAGGTTTAAACTCATTCAATTTGCAACTTGTCAACCTAAATTTATGGATGAGACCAAGATTAGATGTCCATGTAATCATAAGAAGTGTCAGAATTGCAATTATTCATATCCCAACACAGTCAATCTTGTTCAAAAGGGTTTTGTTCCCGACTATTACAAATGGTATATGCATGGTGAAGTGTGTGGATCTAGAACTTCAATTGCAGTTGAACCTGAGGTTCAAGTTGATAATAAATTTAATATAGAAGTTGAACTTAGTGCATTCCACACTATCATAATAGATGTCGATGGACCTGAGATGGATTCAAGTGGGATGAGTGATCCTATAGCTCCTGCTTCTTCTAGTCATGGTGCTGCTCCAACTTCTTTTGGTCATGGTGCTGCTGCTTTAGACGTTGATGATTTCTTGTTAAATTAGGACTGCACACCCGATGATTGTTAACCTTATATTCATTTGTATTTTGACTATTTGTTGTATATATATGAAAAATTGTAATAATATAAGAAATTATAATAGTATAATATATATATATTAAAATGAAAAGTATACATATTTAATAAAAGACATTCAAAAAAATTATATAAATAATTGTAATATATATTGATGGGTATTCGAAAAAAATAAAGAAAAGTACCGACAAATATTTAAAAGTATGTTGACAGATTAGCTACGCAAGAGAAATTGTTGAAGGACTCACCGATGGAATTACGACGAATATGTCGTCATTAAAATTCGTTGGTTCCTAATCGACTTATTGAAGGCCAATGACATTGCAGTTTCGTCAATAAGTTGTCGATGGACTCCAAAGTCTGTCGGTAAACATTTATCGATCATTCGTTCTATGACGGATATTTTCGTTTGTGTTCCGTCGATAAATTGATTTATTGATGAAAGTTCATATATTGCTGAAGGAATAAATTGTCGGTAAATCTGTTTTTTCTTGTAGTGTACTGTTCCTATTGCAAACCACAAATCAATCACTGCAGCATGTCTTAAAAAAAAATTAGTATATTGGTTACCAATCCAAGTCTAAAATGGACAATATCTGATATATCCTTTTTTCAATTCTAATTTTTTATTTAATATTTTATTTTATTTTTCTATCATAGTCCCATGTGGACTTCAACTTTACAATATCCACCTTTAAATTATATAGAATAAGTTTTTACAACTTTTACAAAAATTAATTTTTGTTAGGTTATTTCCTTACACTTGTAATTCTATATTTTTCTATCGTTTTAACACACTTACCTTTAATTAATCTATGCAAGATTTTTTTATTCAAGTTTTCACTGTTCATATTATAAGAGCATCACAATTAGTTTTTGTGATTCTATCTCTAATAGAATATCTTCAATGAATTCAATTTACCCAAAAAAATTAAAAATTTTTTGAATATAGAAACATACCTTATATCACTAAAGCGTCTTAATCTTACTATTGTGCATTTCAAATCTTTACTATATTAATGCCTTTTACATCTTTTTTCTCATCATTGGCTAGTGCTACAATTTTTTAAATGAATTAATTTTTTTTTGAATAAATGCAGTAAGTCGAATCAATTAATCATCATCGAGTAACGAATCTGTTACTTCTTCTTATCTTTATCAACTCTATTAAGATTTATAATTTCATATTTATTTACTACTATTGCATCTTCAATTATCATTAAAGTAGTTTCAGTCTTCTCCTGGCTCTTCTTGGATTATTTGAATTTTGTAAGGTCTTTTTTCATCTTTTTACATGTATATTGAATATATCTCATCTTAAGATAATAGCAATACTCTCTTTTCAAATTATCCATTTGTAGTTTTAAGCTTGATCTGTTTTTTCTCTATAATAATTCTTATGTGAATTACTTCCATCATAATTATAACTTGCAATAAAAGCTCTACCATTATCCTACTACTCAATTTTTTAAATTTCTCATACTTTAAACAGTTGCAGTAACAATCACCATTAATTATATTTTTCCAACCGTCAATGTCATTATTGAACCTTCATAAAATGGTGAGAGAATATAAAAATAATAAACTTTATCTTTCAATTTTCACATCTAAACTGGTCAACTGATTAATTAATTTAGTAAATATATTAAGATGGTTTTTAATATATCTGTGCCATTATTCTTCTTTAGTTGATTTAATTTTTTCTTCAAACAATTTGAGAGTAATTTCTATTATAAAGCTCTTACAATTTTTTTCATAGGCTAATAATAGATTTGGTTTCATTCAATACATGATATTTCACTTCATCGGTTAAAGTAAAATAAATTGTACTGGTAGCTTTTTATTAAAACTCCTTCCAATCATCATTTTTTTATAATCAGACTTATTTTCGTTAAATACTTTAACAATTTGTATTGTACAAGAATATCTTCATAGTACTTTGTCATAGACTAAAATTATCTTTTCATTACCTAACTCTACCTCAAACTTTGATTCTGATTATCTTCAAAATTACAAGACTCAATTTTGATACCACTTGTTAAGCATATATGTCACATTCATGATAATCATGAAGGAATAAGAAACAAAGTAAATAAAAAAAATAATATTTATGTAGTTCATCCTCTCAATAATGCAACATTTAGTGTATCATTAACAACAACAATTATATCCATAGTTTTAAAGCATTCTTATATTTATCAATCTAATATACTTAAAAGATCTCATTGATACATAATTACACAACTAATACTACTAATAATAAACAAAATATTTTGTCCCTCTCATTCTCCTTTAAACTTAACTAAATTATTTGTTACTTTAGTTAACAATCACCAATTGCAATGGCAAAGTCCTTTTCATTACTTTGAGCAAAATCTAAATAACTTTACATACAATGCTTCTATTTATAGAGTTAGTCTCTTCAATCCTATTCAATAAGAATCTAACACCACATAAAAAAACAATTTCTCATCAACTTGAGGAATATCTCTGTCAAATAAAATAAGAAAAATCTTTTCTAAATCTCATAAAATATTTAAGTCAAATCCTAACACCTTCCTTATCGACAATCCTTAATATCTCGTTTAGCCCATTCCACTTCATAATTAAGATAAGATTTATTGGCTTCTAAAATCTAAATTTTTTCGAGTTTTAAAAAAAATTGGCTTATTTTTTTAATTTTGATAAAATTAGTCAAAATTGATAAAATTTTGGTTAATTTAGCCAAAATTCAAATTGGTCAAAATAGAATGACGAATCACTTTAAAATATTGAGTTAAAATAATGTTAACTGATGTTAGTAACTAATGTTAATTGATTTTACTAATTTTTTTTTATAAAAATTAGTTGATTTGTTATATCACATGATATAACATTATATTTTGACTAATTTGAATTTTACCTCGATTTGTCAAAAAATTTTTAATTTTGATTAATTTTATCAAAATTAAAAAAATGATCAAAACTAGAAAAACTTTAAATTTTAGGGACTAATAAACTTTAAGATAATTAACTAATCAAATAGAGATAATGGCAATACTCATGCTTATTATTAAAGTGGTTGATGTGCGCAGAATTACCATTGAAGAAAGGTGGTGTCAAAATCTTCAGTAGCAATGATGGTGGCAGAGGTAGGTTCTTTAGAGGAATTCTTAGCGTTGGATTTCTTGACTCTAGGGAGATTAGATTTAGTGAACTTGAAATTTAAGAGTTGAGTTTGAAAATCTATGAAGGACGAGCATTTGTTTGGTCCACCAACATCCTTGTAATATAAAATATTATGAGAAAAATGATATCATTCATATAAAATGTTGTGTGATTCTCACTGTTAATGGGTTTTTTTTCTTACTATTGTTGAACAAGGAGTTGGTATAACAAGCGTATAAAATTACAAAATATGCACAATTTAAGGGGTTGAGGATGAATTTTGGCTAAGACTAAGTGCCTGTTTCTATTGACGTATGCTCACTAACATTTAATAATTGAACATTTAAATATTGAAAAAAAATATTTAATAATTTTTCTAGTATTTATCATATAAAAACTGAAATTTGAATTTTTTTAGTATTAACTGTATATTTATTATTGTTTACTATTATATAAATTTGAATTTCATATAAAATTTGATAACATATAAAAATAATTATATTTTTGTTATTTTACAATATAATCGTAGGTTAAATACTCTAACACCCTTAGATTTTCTTATATTACACTATTTTATCCCTTGCTTTCAAACATTATATCAAATAGTCCTTTTCTCGTGATTCCATTAAATATTTGCTTCTAAAATTTTGATACTTTTTTTTGTTAGTTAACTAATAAAAGCCAACAATTCTTCTAAAAATTATAAAAATACCCAAATTAACCTCATTGTCTTCTTTGAACTTAACATCCAAATTCATCTATTATAACCCAACAAAATATCGGTTGTCATATTCGAAAAGATTGATTAGAGAAAGAGATAACTGAAGATGTCGTTGGAATCTACGGGATCAAATTTGATTGATGATTTGAAGGTCTCAAAATCACAATCAGAACCACATTTATAGTCACAAGAGTGGTAGCCAAAATCTTGTCATGGAGAAGGTTACGATTGTGTGGTGAGGAGAGTCACTTGATTCTAAGATCCATAACATTAAAATAGTGATGAAGGATTCGGCCGATCATATAACGATTACCATTATTAATTGATTGGGTCTTAACTTGAAAATAGTATCGAAATAGATCAAAATCATTGATGTAAGGTCGCCGATGATGGGTAGGAAGTGAGAGCTTCGCTTCGTCACTACTTTTTATAGAAGAAGGCATTCTTGCTAAGATCGGTTATACAGATGGCATATTACATGAAGGGTCTTCCACTCTTCAACCCTTTACCTATCTTCCGAGCCTCTTATCTCCTTATTGTGTAAGGTATGCTCAATTGGTCAACCTTCATTCTCTTTCGCTTTGTATACTATGCCTGAGCTCTTTCAAAACAAAACCTTTTTTTGGCATGCAACGATATTGGCTATGAATGTTGGTTTCATCTATTTCAGCTTATCGTCTTAGATTGGATGTAGTTTCAGTTCTCGCTCTTTTGACTTTATCATTATGCCTGTTATGTTTGCTCCCTTAGATTCAATTGAGTAGAAGTTGGAGTGGAAAGTGTTTGTTGGACTAGGTTAGTCAAACCTAAGTTAAAACTCTCTTTTGATCTTGAAAATGTATATTGATATATTCTAACATCAATTTTAAGTGTGATTTTGAGTTTTTACGATAGGTTTGCAATGGAAGTTGGATGAGAGTCTAGTCTTAAGCATTGAGAAGGACATCCTAATTTACTGTCAAGAACCTCTAATTCACGACAACTATCTTGCAAAAGGAATGGATGAATTTAGGTCAAATGAATTCTTACAGCAAATCGCAGTCGCGATCTTGCCAAGAAAGCTATAAAGTTCAAACAAATAGATTCACGGTAATCATCGCGTCCAATATCGCGATCGCAACTTTTGGAGTTACCTGAGGGAACTAAATTCATAACCAGAGCTTGCCAAGTTTTCATAAGAGCTATTTTTATATCAAAATTTATGAGGGTGAAATAGCATTTGAGACTGCAACTTGATGAATCAACTTCTCCTTATCAAATAGACGGATTAGCAGTGTCAATCGCATCCAAGAGAAAAATAAATCATGACCATGACTTTTGTTTGGTTTGAAGAATATAATGACTATTTTTCTTGGAAGATCAATGATAACGTGCCACGTGGACTAACCATTAGATATAAAACGAGGTTCTTTGCCCTGATTTCAACAAATTTAGTGCAAGAAGAGAAATCACGAGTGTGAATGACCAGTCATGACCGTGAAATCTATCTGATAGACATTTAATGCAAGATTTGCCTAGCATGCCTTAGAGATTTAGACATAGTTTTTTTTTGTAACATCTTTTTGGTGGTTATTACCTATAAAAACTCCACCAAACAAACAAGAATGTAAGAGAATAACATTGAATATAACCAAACTCTTACAATTTTATTTTTCAACCTTCAATTCTTGTATTTGAGTTAGTATTGTTGGGTGTGGGCATTAAACATTATTATTTTTAGGTTTGAGAGTTAACATGGTTGCAAAACTCTTATAATAGGTTAAGTGTGAGCCTTTGGGAAAACACTTAAGAGGTTTTTGTGTGAGTCTTGAAACACAAGTTGTAACATTGTGTGTGAGCCATAAAACACAAAGTGTAGAAGTTTGGTGTGAGCTTGAAAACACCATTTAGTGTTAGTAAATACCCAATTGTAAAGAATTAGAGAGTGGACATAGGGTTTGTTAACACCCGAACCGCTATAAAATATTGTGTCTCTAGCTCTTCTCCTACTTCTTCTATTTTCATCTCTCAATATCTTTCCTCTAAATTTTTAAAATTTCCACCAATTCAACCCCCTTTTTTGGTTTTCAAGACCCAACAAGTGGTATCAGAGTAAGGTTTCATTGAAACCCTTAATTGTATGAGTAAAGACAAACGACACAATAAGGAATCCACACTAATCTCAAGCCATACTTCAATGGATCTGACTATATCATTGAAAGTATAGAATGAAGATATATTTAGACAACGATGTGGTGGATCTTTAAGATATAGTTACAAAAGAATGGAAGCCTTATACCAAGGTGGTTGATGGAAGTGAAGAATTAATCCCAAAGAAGGAATGGGTGGAAGCTTAAAGGAGATAAAATAGAAGGAACAAAAAGGCATTGACAATTCTTCTTAGCTCATTGTTAATGGAGGAAATTAGAAAAGTACAACACTGCCTCACTTCCCATGAAATTTTGAAAGCCTTGAAGAACTATCATGAAGGCACAACCTTGGTGAAGTCCAACAGATTAAAGATGTATATGACAAAATAAGAGCTATTCATGATGAAAGATAATAAAAGCATCACCATATGACAAATAAACTCCTATCCATTGTCACAAATATGAAGAAATTCAGAAGAATACTCACCAATCATAAGGTAAACACTAAAATACTCAAATCTTTGCCTCTTGAAAAGTTTGGTGCAAGGGTGTGCAGTGTTTAAAAGTTAAATCCATAAATTGAAAAGGTGCTAATAGATGTCTCAGAGGTAAGCTTTTTACTCATGAGCTGGTCTTGAAAAAAATGAGGAAATGAATAAAAGGGTCAGAGGAGAATAGTGACAAACAAAAAAGAAGACCTTGGCCCTTAAATCCTTAGCCAAAGACAAATAGGTAGAATTTGTCTCAAGTGATTATGATAATAAAAAGGAAGAAGAGGAGTTGGCCATGTTTTCTAAAAGAATTAAAGAGCTAATAAAAAGAACGAAGGATAAAAGGAACTCTAAGAAGACATCTCCTAACCTCAAGGAAAAGAAGAATGAGGTGACCTCTTATAAGTATGGCAAACAAGGTCACATTGAATATGATTGTCCCAAGCTAAAAAAGAAGAAGAAAAGGGATAAGAAAAAGAAGAAAAACTTCAAAGCCACTTGGGATAACAACTCTAATGAGGAGGATGAAGATGAGAAAGTGACAAATCTCTATTTTATGGCACAAAAAGACTCTTTTATTGAGGTAAGTTCTTTATCCCACTCTAGTGATAATTATGATGCATATGATGATATAGAAGATGAATTCCTAAAAGCTCTTACTTTGGGATGTGACAAGTATAAGTCACAAATAAAAACTTATAAAAAGAAATGCTTAAAACTAGAAAATGAGTTTAACTCATTAAATGAGCTTGTAAGTGAGTTGAAGACTTCAAATGAAGAACTTAGAAAGTTTATTTAAAGTCTTACTAAATCTTCTTCTTCTTTAAATTCCTTGATAAAGGAAAATGATTCTTTAAAAGGAGAGGTAATTGAGCTTAGAAATTTTATTTCTAAGTTTCATAAAGTGAAGAAAGCTTTAGATACATTAATTGTATCTCAAAGACCTCCCGTAGTAAGACATGATCTAGGCTTCAATAGAGCCTCTTCATCTATAGCCCCCTCTCATAATATTTATTAGAGCTTCAGCATTTCAAGCATCTAGTATTAAGGTAACTGGGAGGAAGAGTGCTCTTAGCACTAAACCACTTATGCCCAAGGGCAAAGGGAAGGGACCTCAAAGCTCAAAGCCTAAGCCTAAAATGGCTAATCATGCATTCATCTACGCTAAGAAGCATGCTCACTCTAACACACATAAAAATTCTCTTCTACTCGCAATCATTCATGCACATGCTCACACTCACATGATCATGGTATAAGAAGACCCCATACTCATACTAAAGTTATGCATAAGAGAAAGGCGTACAAGTCTAAGCTCTAATGTCACTATCGAATGAAGTTTAGTCATATAAGCATTTTCTGTTATATTAGGAAAACTCATCTCAAATTAGAGGACCCTTCAAGACTTAACCTCCAAAGGCCTAGGTATGCTTGGGCACCTAAACAAAAGTGATTTTTTTTTTATTGTGTAGGAATGTATGGCAGCCACCAATGAAGACAATGATTGATATATAGATAGTGGGTGCTCAAAGTATACGACAGGCAATAAAAAACTATTTATAGCCATAAAAGAGAATGAAGGTAGCAATGTCACTTTTGGGAACAATGCCAATGGTAAGGTAATTGGCATTGGAACAACTGGTAAGAATTGTTGTTTACTTATTGACAATGTTCTTTTAATTAATGGTTTACAACATAATTTGTTAAGTGTAAGTCAATTATGTGATAAAGGTAATAAAGTCACTTTTGACCCTAGAGAATGTCGAGTTACCACTTTGGTGGACAAGAAGGTAATCTTTAAGGGTAAAAGGAACTACAATACCTACTTAATTGACTTATACAATTTGGCTAACCAATCCTTTAAGTGTCTTGTGTCTCTTAGCAATGAAGCTTGATTTTCGCATAGAAGACTTGGTCATACTAGCATGAAGCTCCTACAAAGCCTATTTAAAGGAAAGCTAGTGGAAGGTCTTCCCAAGCCAAAATTCTCTAAGGACAAGACATGTGGACCTTGCTAAATGGGGAAGTAACATCAAACTTTCTTTAAACTAAAGAATGTTGTAAGTACCTCTAGACCCCTTCAATTTATCTAATATGAACTTAATTGCACCTACAAGGAATGGTAATCTAGGTGGGAAGTATTATGCATTTTTCCTAGTTAACGAATACTCTAGATTTACTTAGGTATCCTTTCTAACTCATAAGAATGACATTTTTTTATGTTTTTAAAAGTTTTACAAAAAGAGTTCAAATGAAAAAGGTTATTTCATCTCTTCTATAAGGAGTGACCATGGAAAAGAATTTCAAAATGAATCTTTTGAAACTTAATGCTTAGGGAATGAGATTTCTCATAATTTTTCACTCTTAAACCACCATAAATAATGGTGTTGTAGAGAGGACAAATAAAACATTAGTAAAGATGGCTAGAACTATGCTTAAAGAGTATTCTTTACCTAATTACTTTTGGGTCGAAGCCATCAATACTTCTTGTTATATTGCTAATCATGTTTTGAAAAAACCTATTCTCAACAAAACTTCTTATGAACTTTGGAATGATAGAAAACCTAAGATTTCATACCTTAGAGTTTTTGGGTGTAAATGCTACATTTTAAATACCAAAGACAACCTTGAAAAATTTGCTTCTAAGATAAATGAAGGTATTTTTCTATGTTACTCCACCTTCAATAAAACCTATAGAGTTTTCAACAAAAGTACTATAGTTGTTGAAGAGTTAATGAATATTGTGTTTGATGAATATAGTGAAATTGATCTTAAGAAAGGTTCTCTTGTTGATAATATTGCAGGTGATTTTGAGAAATTGAAACTAGATTTAACTTTAAAAGAAAATGGTGATTGATCTTGAAGATAACAAGTCATCACAAAAAAGTTAAGGAATCTTAACCACAATATGTAGAAATTCCAACTCAAGATCTTTCTAAGGATTGAAGATTCACCAAATATCACCCAAAGGATCTAATCATTAGTGAGACATCTAAGGGAGTAAGTACTAGATCTTAACTTCATGCATTAGATAATAATCTTGCATTTGTTTCTTAATTTGAGCAAAAATCTATTGATGGGGCTCTTGATGGTGAGAGTTGGTTCTTTTCTTTTACAAAATGATTTTGAAAAAGACAAGATTGACACAACTTTATTTATCAAAAAGCATAACCAAGATACACTTATAGTACAAATATATGTTGACAACATTATATTTTATGCTACTAATGAATCTTTTTATGAAGATTTTGCTAAGTGTGTAACTAAGAAATTTGAGATGAACATGATGGGAAAGCTCAAGTTCTTCCTTGGTCTACAAATTAAGCAAAAAAAAAGAGGGCATCTTCATTAATCAAGCCAAACACACAAAGAATCTACTCAAGAGGTTTGGCATGGATGGATGCAAAGGATCAAAGACACCAATGAGTGCTACCATCAAACTAGACAACGATAAATTGGGTAAGCCAATTGATGAAAAAAAGTATAGAGGTATGATTGATTTTCTCTTCTATCTCACTGCTTCTAAACCCGACACCATGTTTAGTGTATGCATGTGTGCTAGTTTTCAATCATGCCATAAGGAATCTTATTTAAATTTCGTTGAAAGGATTCTTAAATATTTACATGACATATTGTATTTAGGGATATGGTATCCTAGGAATTCATCATTTAATCTTCTTGGGTATTCAAATGCGGATTATGTAGGTAGTTTATTAGATAGAAATATCACTTCTAGAACTTGCCAATTTATAGGAGAATGCTTAGTTTCTTGGTTTAGTAAAATGTAAGTTTCAGTTGCCTTATCTACCATTGAAGGCAAATATGTGGTGATGGGTTGCTGTTGCACCCAAGTCCTTTGGATCAAACAACAACTCAAGGATTATGGCAAGAATGTTGATCACATTCCCTTCAAATATGAAAATACAAATGCAATAAATCATTCAAAGAATGACATCCAATATTTTAGGAGCAAACACACTAATATTAGGCATCATTTTCTTAGAGATCATGTCCAAAATGGTAATGTGGTGTTAGAGTTTATTGACACCAATCATCAACTTGCGAACATTTCCACTAAACCCCTTAATGAAGAAAAGATGAACTTCATTAAGAGGGAGCCAGGGATGCTAGATGGAAGCTCCTTAGGGTGAAAATTGATCTCACCTCATATTCTTCATTGTGTTTGTCATTTTGATTGATTGAATGATATGTTTGTAAATATGTATATTAATTACTTTGGATGTGTTAATTCTTTATGCAATTGAGCTTTTCTATGCCAATTTGTTAATCATTATTACATAAAGTTGATCACATTTAGAAAGGCCAATTTTTATTCTTTTTTTGTTTTTTTTTTTGCCTTGTAATTCGCAGTTGTTATTTACAAATACTCATCAATTTTTTGTCAAACTCTTAATTCGCTATCACAATTTTAAATTGTCATAAGAAATTCTTTCAAAATTCAAATTCTTTGATCGTTAACTCCATTTTTGAGGAATTATTGTCTGTTACTCATAAAATTTGTAATTAGCGATCGCGATCACAAATTCTAATAACTGTCAGACATTGATTGATTTGACTGTCCATCGATGCCAACCCTTCATTTAATGCATATTTTACCGTCTTATTACCGGTTTTCATAAGTTTTATACCTATTTAAACCATCTTAACACTCTTCTATTCTAATTTACATTTTCTCTTCATTTATCACTCATTTCTTCTCTCAAACCTTTTAAATCCTATCAACTTCCTTTATGGCACCTAAGAAACTAACTAGAGCAGAGAAAGGGATGGGCATTGCCCAACCTCCAAGCCCTCATGTTTTTCACTTAATGAATGGAGTAACCAAAGAAGAAAAAGACAAGTACAAAGCAAACTCCAATAAAATTATCCAAGCCAATAAAATTCCTTCTACCTCTCTCCTTAAGTCATTTAGAATCAAGGATGAAATCCATGCCTTTCTATGAAACATAGGTTGGAATGAGTTTATCTTCAAAGATGAACTGGGGTATGAAGAGATCGTCAATGAGTTTATGTGTACTATTACATTGAGCAAGAAAGCAAAATCAAAGGCAGGTTCATACGATTTAGTTCTCAGGCCTTTTGGGGATCCCTACTTTATAGCCTTTACCCAACTTTTTACCCTTTTCAAGTAGGAGATAATATTTCTTTCATTATCTCTGTACTTGATATAATTTATTCTAAATTTTGGTCAGAGATCTCCATTGAAACCAAACATGACCCAAAAACATCTCTGGCCAAATACATTAAGACCCTGACAATTTGACATTTTCACTATATTATTACTTTTTTGTAAATGTTAGAGGTGATGGGAATGAAAAGTTCTCTCAGAAAAACCTAACATTTTTGTTTTTCTTAACTTGGAACCAACCAATTCAAATAGACCGATACCTTATGGATCAATTAATTCACATGAGTACAAAGCCTAAAAGCCAATTTCTCCTCCTCTCTCACGTCACAACCATTTACTGTTATGTGAGAGCCCTAAATGAGGAAAATGAGAAATTCCTCACTAAAAAATACTTGCCCTCCTAAAACTTTCTTGACTTGCCCTATTTGATAAATGCCAAGGCTATCCATCTAGATACTTATGCATACACCTTGGCGTCTCTCAAGGCAAAGAAGCATGAAACAACTCAAACTTTAAAAAGGAAGAGGCTTATGATAGAGGAAAGTGCCCAACCAATCCCATCTCCTAAGCCCAAAGTAAAACCTAAGACTTTTGTCATCTCTCTCTCTCTTCTATTAACAAAAGTTAGATAAGGTGATACATATGATAAAAAGGATATATCTTCTTCTTTCCCACCTTTACAGTGACCTAGTGGACCTCAAGAGAAGGTGGGTGCAACACCTTGCCATCTCCCAGACTTTAAAGATTGGGAGAATACTTTAGAGGAAGAAGAAGACCAAGGTATGGAAGAAGGAGATGAAGCACAAGGTAGAAGAGGAGATGAGGAAGTTGAAGACACTGATGATGATGATATCTCTCTAATCTTGTAGTTTTCTTTTTTTTTCTTTCTTACTTAGGCTTGTATTTATTTTCTAGTTTTCTTTTTATTATTCTTTGGCCTAAGTTTGTGATCTTACAAGTTAATATTAATTTTATGTTTGTTTGTGTTTTTTATTTTAAAATCAATAAAATTTAAAGTTTGTAGCCCTTTATGGTTGTTCTTTATTTGCATCACTTTTTACTTGTCCTTATAATAATCTTGTTCTCTCTTTTTGATATTGACAAAGGGGGAGAGAAATAGTGAACTTGCATGCTATAATTAAAGGGGAGTATAATTTGAGGGGGAACAATTTCAATTAGTTTATTTGTATTTCAAGTTTAAATTGGTATCTTAACAAGTTTAATTTATTAAATATTGTTAACCATCTCAACTTCACACTTATGCATTCTATATCCTTTGCAAAACTAATCTAAGTTGTCAAAATAAAAAAAAGAAGATTGTTAGACTCGGTTAGTCAAAACTCTCTTTTGATATTGACAATATAGATTGATATGTTCCGATATCAATTTTAAGTATTGATTTTACAGTTTTTAAGATAAGTTTGCATTGAAAGTTGGATGGGAGTCTGAGTCCCAAGCATTGTGAAGGACATCCTAATTCGAGATCAAGAACCTCTAATTCGCAACCATTATCATGCAAAATTAATGGATAAATTTGGGTCAAACGAATTCATAAAGCAAATCGTAGCCGCAATCTTGCCAAGAAAGCAATAAAGTTCAAATAGATGGATTTAAGGTGGCCTTCGTGTCCATGATCACAATCATGACTTTTGGAGTTGATTGGAGGGAACAAAGTCCACAGCCAGAGCTTACCAAGTGTCCAGGAGAGCCGTTATTATATCAAAATTTGCGAGGGTGAAATAGTCTTTGAGACTGCAACTTGATGAAACAACTTCTCCTTATCAAACAAACGAATTTGCGGTGCTAATTGCGCCCGAGAGAAAAATAAATCGCAATTACAAATTTTGCTTAGTTCAAAGATTACAACGATTGTTTTTCTTGGAAGACCAATGATAGCGTGCCACATGGACTAGTCGTTAGATACAAACAAGGTTTATTGCTACTATTTCAACAAATTTAGTGTAAGAAGAGAAATCGAGATCGCGACGAACGTGAAATTTGTCTAACATATGTTTAATGCAAGATCTGCCTAGCATGCCTTAGAGATTTAGACATAGTTTCTTTGTAACATCTCTTCAGTGGTTATTACCTATAAATACTCCATCAAACAAACATGAATGCAAGACAATAACATTGAATATAGCCAAACTCTTATAATTTTGTTTTCCAACCTTCAATTCTTATATGTAAGTTGGTATTATTAGGTGTGAGCATTAAACACCCTATTGTTATTGAGAGTTAGCCTTTAGGAAAACACTTGAGAGGTTTTTGTGTGAGTTTTGTAACATAAGTTATAAGATTATGTGTAAGCCATAAATACAAAGTGTAAAAGTTTGATGTGAGCTTGGAAACATCATTTAGTGTTAGTAAATACCCACTTGTGAAGAATTTGAGAATGAATGTAGGGTTTGTTAACACATGAACTATTATAAAATATTGTGTTTCTAACTCTTCTCCTACTTCTATTTTCATCTCTCAATATCTTCTCTCCAAATTTTTAAATTTCCCACCAAATTCAACTCTCATTCTTGATGTTCAAGGACCAACAATGTTTTTTGAAATCTCCTCTCTCTCTCTCTCTCTCTCTCTCTCATTCTAATTTCAATGCTTTCTCTTCGCCTTCGAACTTTATCATTATATTCAAATCAAGATCAAATTTCAGTTTTATGCTTAGCTTTTGTTGTATTGTTAGCACTTAACTCGCTCTAGTTGTCATCATTTTCAAAAAAAAAAAAAATCTTTTGATAACTTCACTACTAGAGATTTGACATGATTGCTTTGCCTTAGAAAGGGTTTTCACATAAAGGAACAATACACTTCCTCTAGTTCTTTTGAAAGTTGTGGCTCAAGTGTAAAACATAGTTGTAGTGTAAAAGTAAGTAATATTGGTGAACCGGACATGAGAATGGGTGAAAAGAAATTTTGATACAAAAGTAGGAGTATTAAAGGTATTTCTTATATAAATTTTATAAAAAAAATTAGACAGAAGGACGACTTATACTAACGAAATTGAATTATAGAAACATTTTAGTATAATATTTGAATGTGGAAAATAAGTAATGTAATATGAAAAAATTGAAGTGGTGAACGTGTTTAACTCTATAATTGCATATTAAATCACTAAATTATTAAATATTTTATATTTATTAATCATTCATAATTGACTACTAATCACTTATAACTAATTATTCACACCGAGTGCCACTAAACCAAACACACCTAACACGGAAAACATTTCACAGAACATAGAAATTCGAATGAGCGCAAGTTAGGAGATAAAAACCGCATTCTGGTATAGCAATGCGCAGTACAAGCAATTAATAATAATCGTATCTTGTCTACCTTATTTTTTTTCCCTTCAAAAACTAAATAAACGCTTCCATTTCTAGCGATAGGGAAAGAAAGGGAAAATCAATATGGTCTTCACCATTCCCGACTGCACTAGACTCACTCGCTTGTTTACAATCAAAACGCATTGCTTTATCTGCGATTCCATCACCGTACACCCACTGTAATTCGGTCCTCGTCCGGCAACGATAGTGGCAGCAGCATCAGCAAAACCTTAAAAACATGTAAGCACTGCAAAACCCAGTTCGACCATCTCTCAATCACCCTCGTGCTTGTCGCTTCCACACTCACATTTTGGAGGTAACCCAATTCGCCTGCCTCATATATTTATATTTATTAGTTTCCAATCGATTAATTCGCGTGGCATTGATTCTACTGTTTAGTATTTAGTATTAGTTATTCTTTTATTAAACACAGATGTGGTTGATTATAACTTGATAATATTATTTGTTTCTTAATAAGAGTAGAAGGCTAGAATGTTAATCATGGATATTTTAATATTTTCTTTTGACAACCTATGGCTTTTGTCTGCAATTGAGCTTAGTAGCCTACTGCTCGACTGCAGGAGGTCAAGAGTTGAAACCCTGTTGCGATAATTACTAAATTCAGTTGGAAGATATGTGAATCTTACACCTGGGTGTGGGTAGGGCTGAGCATTCGGTCTGTTCGATTCAAACTGAATCGAAATTATAAAAATCGAATAGATTAAATTTAGTTTAAATTCAAATCGAACCGAACCAAAATTTAAAATAAATAGAAGTAAATCGAACTGAAAAAAATCGGTTTGGTTTGGTTCGGTTTTCGGTTTTGGGCTCAATGGGCTGTTAGACTTTTTTCATCTTATATAAAATAATTTATTTTTAGTTTTTAAACTTAAATTAAAAAAAAAATTAAAAAATCCCACAAATTCGGTTTATTCGGTTTATTCAGTTTTCTCAATTTTAAATCGAACCGAAATTAAAAACCGAATTTTTCTATTTTTCTAAACCAAATCAAACTAAATTTACTTTAAAACCAAACCGAATAGACCAAATTCACTAAATTCGGTTCGATTTTTCGGTTTAGTTCGGTTTTGCTCACTCCTAGGTGTGGGTTGGAGCAGCGAGCAGTTTGATGCACTGATGAGGGATCATTAATTATATTTATGGTAAAAATTGAGCTATGCAGGATACAGGATGTTCAAAATGATGGAAGTCTAAGAAGGCGAAGGCATGCACCGACGGCCTAATTTTGAACCGTTACAATTCTATGGGGGCTCATAATCTTTTATTGTAGACCGTTATTCTTTTACTACTTAGTAAACCGGCAAGTGTTCTCTAGATATGCAAGGTTAAGCATATTCAAATAATTGGAGAGAAGAAGATGACAGTCAGTTGAGAGATAAAATAGTCAAAAAGGATTTAGCAGGTGCAATCCCTTTGTAGATATAGTCCTAGACTTAGAATGGAGGCAAATGTTTCATATAGCTTGCCCAACTAGATTGGCGTTAAGATTCATTTTTAATTTTGTATCGATGCGTGTGAGATTTGAGCTTCACGAGTGGGGCATTGGATCATTGACACAGGATAAACTTCTTGTTTGGAATGTTTCCAGTATGAAGAACATATTGATAATACATTTTATTTTCTATTTCTTGATTTGCCCACGGATCATATTTGTTTATGTTTTGACGTTGTTCCAAATTTAACTTAGGGGAAACAAAGAGGAAGTTCGAGAGTGTTTACACTGGAGGCACTATGGATACTCCTGATTCTGGACGAGTTTTTCAATATTGGCATTGCTGTGGGTCTGAAGATCCTTTTTACCCTGGATGTACTGCAGCTACTCACTCCTCGTATGATGACTGATATAGTTGACAACAGTTCTATGGCTTTTGCAGAGTTATGTTCTTTGGTATGGCATCTTCATTATTACAAGTTAATATGATATTTCTTGCATGTGTAAATGTTCATTTGCATTTTAATGACCTGCTGCTTTAGCATATATGCTGCAGCAATAGATATTATATTTTCTTGTTCTTCAGATAATTATATCTTTTCAACCAGTTGGCTCTCCATATTTTTGGCCTGTCTTTTCATATTTCTATTTGCTCCATGATTCAAATGAGAGGTATCATAGTTTATGTCATGACATTGGGTGTAGCAAAATTTGATTAAAAAAACTTGGTACTCAAATTTGCATCTATATTCTTTCTAACATTACGTAATTGCTCTACTGCTTTGGGCAGAAAACTATTTTCCTCATCATCAGGTTCAAAACTGTACATGCTTTTTGAGGTATTGTTTCTCAGTTTATCATATAATGATGGGTTTTAGGCTCATGAATTTCTGTGGCTCGGAAGTTGTGCTTGGGATCTATTTCCAGGTGTGTTGTGCCATAAATTTGTGTAAATTTCGGGAAAACCGTGTGTTCAGTTTATATTTCATCTGGGAAAACAATTTGTTCAGCCTTATAGCATGTAAGTTGTATAGATTGCACGAATGTCACGTATTCTATATAGTATAGCAGTTTTTTTGTTTCTTCTATCAAGGATTCATTTCCTGTTCATTTTATTGTCTACTTACCATGGTATAGTAGCTTCTATAAAAATGCACCTTAGATGTAATGCTTTGAAAATCAGATTATAATTGACAAGAGAGAATCTGCGATAATCATTTTGGTCTTTTTTGGTTATTTTCCCTTGATTAAGATTTAGGATTGTGAGTTAGACAAATAGCCCTTAGTTCAAGTTCTACTGGATGTGCTATTGTTAAGTTCAAGTTCTACTGGATGGGCTACTGTTAATAATTTTGTACTTGGGTTATCAATCTCCACAACTTCAGCCATAACTTATATTAGTTGTAAAGGGACCATTAGGCACTGTTGTTGAGGGAAAACATCAAACTGAATTTATAGATACAAATATTATTTTTTTTAAAAAAAAAGTTCACAGACTAAAATCTAAAGTTCACAGATTTTAGTCATAAGAATTTTAAAATAGCTAACCAACAATTTAATAATTGCATTTTGCAACAACCGAAAGATGTTTTTTTAAAACAGCAGTGTTGACTTCTGAATTCTAACCTTCATGTCAAATTAGCTCTAAATATCGAAGGAGTAATCAACTAAGGGTGAGCATTTAGTCAATTCGATTTATTCGGTTCGATTTTTATTAAAATCAATAAATCAAATTTTATATTTTTAAAATCGAATTGAATCAAAATTTTTGAAACCTGAATAAATGAATCGAATACATCAAATTTTATATAATCTACAACTCAAATCAAATTGAATTTATAAAATTTCGGTTTTGTTTGATTTAATTAAATTATATATTTTTTAAATTAATTCAATTCAAATTGATTTGATTTATTAATAATTTTAATTTATTTATTTTTTATATAAAAATAAAACCAAAAATAAAAAATTGATCAAATCAAATCGATCTTCACTAAAGAATCAAATTGTATTAACCAAATAATATTGGTTCGATTGATTTTTTTTAGTTTAATCTTGTTTTTGCTCACCCTCATACTCAACTTTCCAAAATCCACATTTGAAGTGATTCTCATGAGTGCACTATAGGTTTAGATTAGGTGAATTTAGTATTTTTTTTTCAAGTCAAGTTATTAAGTCAATGTATAAAAAGAAATTTAAATTATTTTTTAAAATTTTAAATTGAATTGGATCACTCATTATTTTAAAATAAAATATTATTTTATTTTTAAATATATTTTACTAATTTAAATGAGATCAAATTTAAGTTGACTTAATCTGCAGGTTAGATTTGAATAATATAAAATTCAAAAATTTGGAATCATTTTAAATTTAAGTTATTTTAATTTTTTTTTTCAAATTAGATCGAGTTTAAATTTTCAGTTAATAAACTTAGATTGAATTTTAGAATCGAGTAAGAAACTGCCCCTCTATTGACACTAAAACAAACGTGTTTCATAATTCGCATATTGCTTGTTGATAGCCATAACCATAAATCCATACGACTTCATCTTTCTCATCTGCTCGTAACATATGATTACAAGCAAGCAACTCCTCACAATAGCTTCTCCTGCAAATAAGTGGTTTAGAGTCGATGACTTTGGCTACCAGAAACAAAGTTGCCTACAACAATAAGCCACTACAATGTAATAATGCCTAAACACCAAATGTATATAAATCACATGGTGACTGTTTCCTTCCTCGTTAACCGGCGATGCTTCTACGATTCTCCACTTGAGACCAAATTATAAATCTAGTTTACATTAAAAAATTAATGAAGAAACGCGTAAAGGAAGATGTGTCAATCCGTAACAAGGTTTCAACCTTCACCTTAAGGTTGAATTCACCTCTATAAATGTCAAGACTAAAACTTCCATTTCTCCACTAGATTTTGTTGAACTTCATTTCTACTTGGTTTCATCAATGGAATCAAACTCCCTTTTCTCCTCCTCAATTCTTCCTCCGCTTCTAGTTCCTTACCAAAAGTTGCACGCCCAAAAACTGAAACGTGGGCACATGAAGAGGTCTAGTAGCATTGCTTTAGCCACAAGAAGAGACCACTCCTCCTATGGAGAAATGCTTATGGATGAAACAATGATAGTGCTAAGGAAACGCATGCGTGAAATGAAGATGATAAAGAGGAATTATGAGCCAACAACAGAGTGGATGGAGTGGCAGAAGGAATGTTATTCAAGCTATGACCATTTTATATGTAAATTTGTTGAATTCTTGCAATTGCATTTGGCTTTAGGGATGCTATTGCTCGTTTCAACGAGTGTCTCCATATCTACTGTGACCATTGCCAACTAGTTCGTTGAGGCAGTGAATAGAGTCATCGTCGTAGTTAATTTTTGGATTGTTGGCCTTTTACTCTATATAAAGGCATGCTAAATGGCCTTTTTCAAGGGTGAAAGGAAAGGCAATACTCATTCAATTGACTTAGACAATTTGGCTAACCAATTAGACAATTTGGCTAACTAATCTTTTAAGTATCTTATGTCTATGATCAATGAGACTTGGTTGTGGCATAAAAGGCTGAGACATATAAGCATGGATCTTCTTCAAAGCCTATCTAAAGGAAAGTTAGTGGAAAGACTTTCCAAGCTAAATTTCTCCAAAGACAAGACATGTGGTCTTTGCCAAATGGGAAAATAACACTATGTCTCTCACGAAGCCAAAAACGTTGTAAGTTCAACTAGACCTTTTCAACTTATTCATATGGACTTGATAGGACCCACTAGAAGTGCTAGCTTAGGTGGAAAGCATTATGCACTAGTCCTAGTAGATGACTACTCTAGGTTTACTTGGGTATCATTTCTATCTCATAAGAATGATTCCTTTGATGCTTTCAAAAGCTTTGCAAAAAGGGTTCAAAATGAAAAATGTTACTTCATATCTTCTATTAAAAGTGACCATGGAAAGGAATTTCAAAATGAGTCATTTGTAAATTATTGTTTGGAGAATAGAGTTTTTCATAATTTTTCAACTCCTAGGACACTACAACAAAATGGTGTTGTAGAGAGAAAAAATAGAACATTGGTGGAAATGGCTAAGGCAATGCTCAATGAGTATTCTCTACCAAATTACTTTTGGGTTGAAGCTATTAACACTGCATATTATATTGCAAATAGAGTTTTTAAAAGACTCATTCTCAATAAAACATCTTATAAGCTATGAAATGGTGGAAAACTCAAGATATCATACCTTAGAGTATTTGGATGTAAGTGTTATATTTTGAACGCTAAGGATAATCTTGGGAAGTTTGATTCAAAAATCAACGAAGGTATCTTCTTGGGATATTCCACATCAAGTAAAGCATATAGAGTCTTTAACAAAAGTTCAATGGTAGTTGAAGAGTCTATCCATATTGTTTTTTATGAATCTAGTAAACTTGATATTGGGAAAGTTATTTTTGTTGATGATCTTGTAGGTGACATTGATAAGTTAGAATTGAAAAATTCTACAAGAAAAGGAGATAAGGAAGAAGGTGATTCATGAAGAGTAGATGAAGACTAACATCATTAACAACAAGTAGAGCCAAACCAAGATCTACCCAAGGATTGAAGATTTTCCAAGTATCACCCCAAGGACTTGATCATTGGTGAAACATCTAAGGGTGTAAATACTAGATCTCAACTTAATCTTTTAGATAATAATATTGCATTTATTTCTCAACTTGAGCTCTTGATGATGAGAGTTGGGTATTTGCTATGCAAGAGGAACTCAACAAATTTGAAAGAAATAAGGTATGGAAACTTGTCTCTAGGCCTAATGAACACCTAATTATAGGTTATAAGTGTGTGTTTAGGAACAAATTAAATCAGCAAGGTTTCATCACTAGAAATAAAGCTAGATTGGTTGCTAAGTGATACAACCAAGAGAAAGGCATAGATTGTGATGAAACTTTTGCCCTCATAGCAATATTAGAGGCCATTAAGATTCTTTTAGCCTTTGCATGTCATGTGAATTTTAAACTTTTTCAAATGGATGTGAAATTGCATTTTTGAATGGAATCATTGAGGAGGAAGTCTATGTTGAACAAACTCCCAGTTTTGAGTCACATTGTTTTTCAAACCATGTTTTTAAATTGAACAATGCTTTGTATGGTTTGAAACAAGCTCCAAGAGCTTGATATGAAAGACTTAGTTCACTTCTCTTGAAAAATGATTTTGAAAAAGGAAAGGTGGATACCACACTTTTTGTTAAAAAACACAAACATGACACATTAATTTTTCAAATCTATGTTGATGATATCATTTTTGGTACTACTAATGAATCTCTTTGTGAGAATTTTGCTAAGTGTATGACTAGGTAATTTGAAATGAGCATGATGGGAGAGCTCAAGTTCTTTCTCGATCTACAAATCAAGCAATCCAAGGAAGAAATCTTCATCAACCAAGCCAAATACACAAAGGAGATACTAAAAAAATTTGGCATGGATGGTTGCAAGGTAGCTAAAACTCCAATGAGTGGTACCATCAAGCTGGATAAGGATGAATCAGGTAAGATGGTAGATGAAAAGAGATATCGAGGTATGATCGAATCTCTGCCTTATCTTAATGCCTTTAGGCCAGATATCACGTTTAGTGTTTGTATGTGTGCTAAGTTCCAATCCTCTCCTAAAGAGTCTCATTTAAATGTTGTTAAGAGGATTTTTAAATATTTGCAAGGCACAATTCATTTAGGATTATGGTATCCTACGGATTCTTCCTTTAGTCTCGTAGGATATTTGGATGCGGATTATGCAGGTAGCTTATTAGATAGAAAAAACACTTCCTAGACTTGCTAATTTATAGGTGAATGCCTAGTTTCTTAGTTTAGTAAAAAGCAATTATCGATTGTCTTAGCCACTGCGAAAGTCGAGTATGTTGCTGCGGGTTGTCAAGTCCTTTGGATGAAACAATAATTGAAAGATTTTGGCAAAGTGATTTATCACATTCCTATTAAATGTGATAACACAAGTGCTATTAATCTCTCTAAGAATCTAATCCAACACTCTAGGAGCAAACACATAAATATTAGACATTATTTTCTTAGAGATCATGTGCAAAAGGGTGTTGTTGTGTTAGAATTTATTAACACAAATCATCAACTTGCAGATATTTTCACTAAACCTTTAAATGAAGAAAGAATGAACTTCATTAAGAGAGAAATGAGAATGTTTGATGGATGCTCCCTAAAGTGAAAATTTTTTATCTTATGTGTGATATTGCTATGTGTATTAGTATTTGTTGATTTGTGATATTTGTGTTTGATATAGTAAAGTGGAGCACAATTTTTTCAAAATTTAACTATTTTTTCTTGCTAACTCCTAATTCACGATCGTTATCCTTCCTTCACAGTGGCGAATTACAAGTCAAAATCACCCGGCTACCAAACATCAATTCGCGGTCACAAAATTTTCGCTCCATTGCGAATTTTGGTCGATTTTCAAATTTTTGACTGTTAAGGCGCGTATTCCAAGGAAAATTTGTCTGTTACTCATATTTTTCAAAATTTACAATTGCGATTCATGATTTCACAAACTCGAATTTGGGTAATAGCCTGACAATTAAGTGATTTAATGACCAACCGTTTCCAACTTTTCATTAAACCACTTCTAGTCGTTTCCAGCTGTTTGTATACCTTTTCAATAGCTATATAAGGCCTCCAAACAGTGCTTCTCATCACGTTATCATACACTTAAACTCTCTTACCTTCAAATCATCGAATTCTTCCAAATTCTCTTCATATCTTGCAAATGGCCGCAAAGAAGATCTTTAGAGCAGAAAAAGGAAAGAGAGTGGCTCAACCTTCTGCACCCCTGCCCTCCAACTCATGAAGGGAGTTACTAAGGAGGAGAAGGAAAGATACAAAGCTAATCCCTCCAAGATTATCCTCCCTAACAAGATCCCCTCCACTTTCCTATTAGAAACCTTGGGCATCAACAATGAAATTTGGGCTTTTCTTTCCAATCTTAGGTGAAACGAGTTCATCTTATCATCCATCTTAGTCGCAAAGTTGAATCTTTTGCGGGTTAATACAAATTAGTATTTCGGGCCTTTGGTGATCCTTACTACATAACTTTTGAACAACTCTCTTCTCTTTTCAATTTACAAGTCGAAGAAAACACCCCTTTCATAATCTCCGCACTTGACATTATCTATTTCGAATTTTGGTCAGAAATCTCCATTGAAACAAACACAACCCTCGCTCTTCTTTGGCCAAACACATTAAATCCCTACCTTTTTGGATACTCCACCGTATCATCATCTTTTTTGTACATGCAAGAGGTGATGGTAACGAGAAAGTGTCTTAAAAGACTTGGCATTCCTTTTCTGCCTTCTGAAAAATAAACTCATCCAAACTGGTTGATACCTTGTGGATCAATTGATCCACATGAGTACAAAATCCAAAAGTCAATTCCTTCTGCCCTCACACATCACTGCCATATACCGTTTCGTTGGATCCCTTAATGAGGAAAAAGAAAAATTCCTCACCAAGACGCTTCTTCCTTTGCAAAATTTTCTTGACCTCACTTACCTAGTAAATGTCGAAGCCATACACCCAGATACTTATTCCTACACCCTGGGTGCATTCGGGGGCAAGAAGATGGAAACTTCTCAAGCTTCTAAAAGGAAGAGGCTTCATATTGAAAAAGGCACAATTTCAGTCCCTCCTCCTCAACCTAAACCTAAGTCCAAGTTGTCTCTTGCCACCATTAATCGGAAGTTAGACAAGATGTTGAGAGTGATGAAAAGGAGATTCCTATTTCTCTCACATCTTCATAGTGACATGGTGGATCTTCAAGAGACGTTAGGGGTTCCTCCTTGTCATCTTCTAGAGTACACCGAATTTGAGGATTCACAAGATGAAGATGACAATGAAAAAGTTGAAGATGGGGATCAAGCAGAAAGAGCCACGCATGAGCAAGAGGAAGAAACCTCTGAAGATTATGATGATTCTCCAACTTTCTAGATTATGGATCCTTTGTATTTTCTTGTTTTTGTGTTTATGTTTCAAAATATTGTGTTTCTTTGCAAATTCTTGTCTTATGTGATTGATGCATTTTACCTTTATAATTTGCATTCTTATTTTGCTCCTTATGTACACTTACGCTTGTTTTCATTTCCCTTTTATCTTTACACCCTCTTTTTGATCTTGCCAAAGGGGGAGAGATAAAAACTAGAAACAATCTAAGTCTTAGAGGGAGGGAAAATAATTTGCAAAAAATAGCATAAGTTGAGGGGGAAGCATCAACCTATCATACTTAGGAAATTTTTACCTTAAGTATTAATCATTGAATCAAACTTCACTCCAATTTCTTATTTCTGCATTATTTTCCCTTTGGATAATTCTAAGTTGTCAAAATAAAAAAGGGAGGAGATTGTAAGACTAGGATGGTCAATCCTAAACTTTTGATCTTGACAAAGGAGATTGATCAATTCTAATATTTCAATTAAGTATTCTTTTACATTTTTTAGTTAGTCTCTAAATTGGAAGTTGGATGGAGTCCATAATCTCTAAAGAAAGCAAAGTGTCTCCTAATTTGCGACCGCGACCTAGACTAAGGCAAGTTGAAAAATTGGACTGGCGAATTCGCGGGTCACTTCTCCGCCATGACCCATCCAAAGATGGGAGTCCCAAAGTCAAAGACAAATTCGCGGTGTGTGTCACGCCTCAGTCGCGACTGCAACATATGCGCTTTGAGATTCGTTTAGAACTTATTTATATTCATTTACTTATAATAAAAATTTACCAATCAATTAATTTCATATGTGAAAATTCATATAAGAATAAATATTATAACAATTTATTTAAATGATTTTATGTTATCATCTCCTCATTGACAGTTCAAATGTGTAAAATGAATATTAAAATTTAAAGATATAAGTATTCAAATATGGTATTAAAATAAATTAAAAAGAAAAAAATTGATTCTATGAGATAAATTTCTCACATTATTTATATGATGGTTAAAATAATAGACATTACAATTTTGATGTAATTTTTGACAACATGTGAGCCTTCTACTTCAGCTGCACTTACTAAAATTTTTCTTTTAGAAAACTTCCATTAAATTTTTTTTCATGAACCAGAGTAAGTACAATTTAAAATTTAAATATCTTAATATTTATAGTCACTAAAATATTGTGAATATAATTAAGCTGAGATTTGAATATTTTTTTAAAAATTGAAGGTTGTTGCTGTTGCTGAAGCAACCTGATGAGCTCTAGTGCTCTGAATTTGAATCTTTAAAGCACTAAGAACATACGTATCTCGAAGTGATAGGTTAAAATTGGGGTAGAAAATGAACATCATCGATCTTGCATTAAGAGATATTTCTACCATTCCTATCACTGTATGTTGGTACTGCAAGTACCTATTGTCTAGTAAGACTATTCTTGCAAAGACAGGTAGGCCCCTCCCATGGTAGCTGACTGCTATTTTGATGGCTCCAAAGTGGATGTGGATATATCCTTGGACAACCCATTGATGGATGAACTCTGGAGGAATCTCCAAAGTAACAAATTGTTCTTTTCTAATGGTTGGGATAAGACACTGGTCAAGGCTAGAGGATTGAACATACTCCTTGATAGACTTAGGAGTCTGTTTGATTAGGGCTTTGATTGATCTAGTCCAAGAGGCTTTATTCTTTTGGAAAGCATCATAAGGGTTAAGGAAAGGATATTTGTGTCTTAGATTTTTTGATTATCGGAGATATAGCTAAGCTTATAGAGACAGTCTATTTTAGATTAGGAGGATTTACGAAAAGAAGGAGAAGGAGGAATAGTTATTTCTTGGAATTGCTAATTATCTTCATAGCCTACTATGCAAATCATGTGAAGCCTTTACAGCGCATGCTAAAGGAAGATTCTCCATCATGGGGATCTAGTCAAACACTAGCAGTCAAAACTCTCAAACAACTACTCCAATAGTTGCCACCACTGCAAATTCCTTTTACAGGAAAATGACTGCTACAACAGATACTAGTGATAGCCACTGGGGGGCTATACTCTTAGAAGAAAAAAAAAGGAAAGCGATGAATTTGTACACATGTCAGCGGATCGTTCAAAGAATCCGAAAAGCACTACCATTCCACATTTAAAGAAATTCTGACAGTAAAAAATGGAATCAAAAAGTTCGAGTTCCATCTAATTGGTCTCAAGTTCACAGTGCTAATGGATTGCTCATCCATTCCAAAGATCTTAGAGGCAAAGAAATCTGTTCCTAATCAATAGCTACTTAGGTGGAAGGATTGGTTTAGTAAATACTGTTTTGAGGTAAAACATATAAAAGGAAACTCAAACCTCGTCCTAGATCTCCTATCCAAACCTCAAGGCATCTCTTTCCTTCACCTAGTTTATCCAATTATACCAATGGTCTCTCCTTCATCTTCTTCCTCAGCCTTATCAGCTTCATCATCCATTCACCCAGAAAATATCCAAATTACCCTATCTCAAAACAGGCACACCACCTGAAGTCATTTTACCATCTACCTATTCATAAATCATTGACTTGACAGTTAAACAAATCTTTTCTTATCAGTCCCTCCTGTTGAGAACATTTGGCTCTACTTTTTAAGAAGTTCTAGGATTTCATCCTTTCTACCCATTCCTTAAGGTATATAACTTTATGGATTTCACTTCAGTTAACGATGGCGGTTGGGTATGACCAAAAGAATTGTTAATCTTTCTATGATATTTTTATCATTTATACACTATTGCTATAGAAGTTAGGCCACTCCATTTTGGGCATTACCTTAGTTCCTTACAGTAGAAAACCAAGTACAATGCTCATCTGGTTACCTTCCTAGAATGGTTTCAACGATTAGGAAGATAGATTGATTCTATATGAGCTAGGGTTCAATATTACTCTCCAGATACAACTTTAAATAAGAGGGTGATTTTCACTGTCCATAGGCCTTGTCTCATTGGTCCCTCAGGACTAACTCCAAGAATGTTAGGGTTAAGCTTTGCAGAATAAAAATTCTCTTTCAAAAACTATGAGTCACTAAAACTCTTCTTTGCCAATAGCCAACAAGATTACTACCATTTCTCCCCTGTGATATTCTTCTTCTCATCTCTCTCTTTGGTATCATAATCTCCTATCTACACCATACTAAGAAGACTGTGGAAGCCGTTGGTGAGCACAAGGCTAAAGGGCAGTGGCATAATGGCTTGGAGATGCCTAGGAAGCCATAGTCAGATGTTGAACTGCTCATAAAGACTTGCTAGTTTGTTGTTGATCATACATACGTGTATGTTCTCCATAGTCATGGTTGTTTGGTGTGGGCAGTCACTATTGGTATTAGAGCCTGGTTTGCTTTTTCTTTTACATGGGTGATTGGTATATATGATTGAAGGCTAATGACACCTCTTTACCATGGAAACTTCAGTTACAGACACTATTTCTACTCCTTCTACCTCACAATTGTCTACTTCTGCTCCTCTTATTTTTTGAGGTTGTTGATAATAGTTTTTAAATTTTTTTATAACATTTTAAGTGTGATAACTTTTTTATTAACCACTTAATTTTTAAAAAAATCACTTAATTTAATAAGTGAGGAATTTTTACTTAATGAATTAAGTAATTAAAAAATTACTATTTGATAATATTCATTTACTGTCATAATCTCTTTCTATTGGCAAGTTATACTTAATATGTTTTAAAAATATTTTAAATCAAATTATGGGATAATTTCTTGTAAAATATATATTTATCTTTTAGATTTAATTTTTTTAAAAATTTGATATTTATTAAATGATCATTCAGCTTTTAAAATTTTTGATATCAAAATTATTCAACTCTTAAATTTTCATTATTAAAATTATTTAACATTTAATTTTCAATTTTTCCAAATAACACTCTAAGTTCAAGTTTGTTTAAAAATTAAATCAACAAATATAACATAATAATAATTGACTCTTTCTCTAAAAGTTAAAAAAAAAAAAAGAAAAAAAACAATAAGGGTTGGTTTGAGTTATTTGCTGCCTTACAAAAAATAAATCAGAAATTCCCATAAAATATGAAGCCATTTCTTGCCAGCATAAGATGAGAACCCTAATTAAAAAAAAAAACATAGTCTTAGCCATTAACTTAGTTTCCTAAGATCAGAACCCTTCCTTTTGCTTTATAAAGACATCTAAAATGCTGCCGTCGTTGGATTGTCTGCTTGAGTTGCAATACTCTCTCTCAACTCTCTATTGTTTTTCTGGCCGCCGTTTTTTTTCTCTGAACTCATCACCTGCGATCATGAAGCTTAATAATCTAATGTCGATCTAGTAAGATTATGCTGTCAGACGACTTCTTTCATCTCCTTCTTCATTTGAAGCATGGGATCGAAGGAAGCTAAGCATCATGAGCTTTAGTAAATGAACCAACTTTGATTTTATGATGCGTTAGCTTCCTTTGATCGATGCTTCAAACGAAGATTATGGCTGATGAATCTTTGAATGCCAGAGAGGAATATGGCGGATGAATCTTTGAATACCAGAAAGAAATAAGCTTCAATTGAGATTTTTCCAGGAGGTGGGATTTAGTTTAAAAGTTTATGGTTTGTACTGTTAGTTTGTTGGTTGATTGCTGATATCGAGTTATTTTCCCTGGGGCCACTATGGATACTCCCCATCCTGGCCGAGTTTTTCAGTATTGGCATTGCTGTGGGTCTGAAGATCCTTTTGACCCTGTGCTGCTGCTCCTTACTCCTCGTCTGATTACTGGTATAGTTGACAACAGTTCTATGGCTATTGCATAGTTATGACATCTTGATTATTACAAGTTACTATGATTTTTCTTGCATCTGTAAATGCTTAGTTGTATTTTAATGACCTGCAGCTCTGGCATATATACTGCAGCCATAGATATTTTATTTTCTTGTTCTTCATATGGACTTACATCTTTTCAACCAGTTGGTTCCATGCCTGTTTTTGACCTGTCATTTCATATATATTTGCTCCATGGTTTGAATGAGAGGTATGAGAATTTATAACATGCCATTTAGGGTAGCAAAATTGGATTAAAAAACCTAGGTACTCAAATTTGCATCTATATTCTTTCTAACATTACATAATTGCTCTAGTGCTTTGGGTACTCAAATGAGAGATATGATAGTTCAACAACTGCACATGCTTTTTCAGGTATTGTTTCTCAATTTGTTATATAGCCTTGCCCTTCAACACCAATTTAGATGGATACAGTTATGGTACAAAAGTTTGTGATCAGAAGATGCCCTGAAATAAATAAGCAGCTGGACATAGAGAACAGTGAAGAGTTGTCCAAGACAGCTCATACCTCGTGTGAAGAAGCTTTTATGTCAGCGCATGACTCAGCTAATGGTTGTCAAAGCCAGTGAATATCACGTGTAACTTCAATATCTCTGTAATTGGAGAACATGACACAAGAACTGCATTTAAAAAATTTATTTGTCAAAGATTTTGTGCTAGTTTCCAATTGGGGATAAACGATGACATTTTGAATGTGTTTTAAAGGAATTAAGAACATAGTTCAATCACTGTTTGCATTTGTAAGCCGAGAAACCAGTTGAATCGGTTTTGAATGCCAGAGAGAAATATGGCTGATAAATCTTTGGGATTGCTTATTCTATTAACTTTGATTTTTTAATAAAAAATTTTATTTCATTTTCAAAATAAGACTTTTTATTCATTTAAGTTGAATTAAATTTAAATAATTTCAAGTCAAATTTTATCTGAACATATTCAAGCACTGTAAATAACGTAGGTCAAATATTTATAATTTTATGAAGAAATTAACAAAATAGCATGGATATAAAATCTTATTTTAATAAATTATTTGCTAAATTTTCCAACAATTTATTATTTTAAAGAAACAATAATATTGAATCATAAAAAATATTAAAGCAAAATTTGAAATAAACACAAGGATAGAAACAAGAACAAGAAGTAAAAACGAATCACAAAGAAAGAGAACAAGAAGCCAACATAAATAAGAATAAAATAAAGGATGCGTATTTGATTGATGAAGCCAAAACTATAATACCAAATAATACGAACTTGAGTAATTTGTCTCAAACTCATATGTAATGTTAAAATTGATGTCAATGATCTATCAACTAATCAAGCAAATAAAATTATAATTTTCAATTAGACCTTTAGAAAATTTATTTTTAGTAATCTAAGTTATAAACAATTAAACGTTGTTTAAGACAAATCTAAAATTAACTAAATCAATTTAAAGTGTTGGTTTAAACTATTTTAAATATATCAAGCTTTCACTTTGAAAAATTCACTAAATCTTTTTAAGAATCAAAGAAGATAATTTTCTCACAAGAAAATTAAAATATTATTAATGAAAAAGTGTGCACTTACATGTTTTTGAAGGCCTATTTATAGGCATTACATGACTTCACTAATTAGGAGTAAAAGACTAAGTCACGTAAGAGAAACTTTTTTAAAAAATTAACTAGAAATAAACTCCAACACTATTCGGCTAAGAAGAGAAGAAATATTCCTAAAACATTAGCTAATAATAGTAATGAAAAAACAATTAAAATCTATACTAAAGAAGAAAAAGGATTTAGTTAAGAAAGGAAGAGAAAAAGAGATTCTTGAGATTTAGTATATCTGAAAGATATTTGACTTGATTTTATTGATTTTTTGACCATGTGTGCCACCCCTTGTAGTCTTTTTAAGGTTTATGTTCTTGTAGCTAAAGATGTCAAATATTCTTGGAAATTTTTTGAAATCTTCTACAACTTTCATAAAACCTTCTATAATATTTTTAGTGTAAATTACTCAATTTGAAGAGATGAACTTATAGATTTCATTTTGAGGATTCATATATAAAATTAAAGTGTATAAATGACCATTTTGCTCTTGTAAAGAAAATCCACTAAATGCTCCAATGCTTTTTTTATTTTTAATTTCTTCTTGCACAAACATTCCCAAAACTTCTTTATTCTTGTTGTTTGTCATGCATGGTGTTTACTTGCATTAAAAACAACTTATATAATTAAGGCAACTTCAAATAAGACGGTCCAAATAAAATAAGTGCAAATAAGACATGCCTAAATAAGGTAGTTTTAAATAAGACAAGTGCAAATAAGACAAGATCAAATAAGATAGCTCCAAACAAAATATGTTTTGAAGTTTTTATGTTGTCTTTCTCTTTTGAATAAGATCTCCTTGATAGTTTTCTTCATTTTTTTTTTTTGTAGCTTTAAGCTTGCCCCTATTTTAGCTCACATCATAAGTATTCAAATATGATATTAAAATAAGTTGAAATGAAAAAAAAAATCAATGTTATCAATGTTATGAGATAAATTTCTCATTATTTATATGAAGGTTGAAAAAGGAGACGCTACTATTTTGATGTAATTTTTTATAACATGTGAGCTTTCTATTTCAGCTGGGCAACTTTTTCTTTTAAAAATATTTTATTAAATTTTTTTAATGAACTAGAGTAAATTTTAAATATATTAACATTTATAAACTCATTAAGATATTGTGAACACAATTAGGGTAAAATTTGAACATTTTTTTAAAATTGTTTGAATCCCAATCAAATTCGAGTCTGTTTAAAAATTAAATCAACAAATATAAATATAATCATAATTGAATCTTTCTCAAAAGTATAATAATAATAAGGGTTGGTTTGAGTTATTTGCTGCCTTACAAAAAATAAATAAGAAATACCATAAAATGTGAAGCCATTAGAACCCTAAGATCAAAAAACATAATCGTAGCCATTAATTAAGTTTCCTAAGATCAGAACCCTTCCTTTTGCTTTATAAAGAGATCTAAAATCTCGCCGCGCCTTAGGTTACCACTCTAAGTCTCGTTTATCTCTCTCAACTTTGTATGGTTGTTTTGGCCGCCATTTATTTTTTCTCTCAACCCGTCAACTGCGACCACAAAGCTTAATAATCTAATGTCGATCTAGTAAGATTATGCTGTGCAGACGACTTCTTTCAATACGACTACTTCAGATCTTAATCGATTTTGGGCTCATCATGTAATGTATATAATTTATTCCATCTCCTGCTTCATTTGAAGCATTTGATCAAAGGAACCAAAGCATCATGAACCTTAGTAAATGAGCCAGCTTTGATTTTATGTTGCCTTTTAGCTTCCTTTGATCGATGCTTCAAACGAAGATCATGGCTGATGAATCTTTGAATACCAAAGAGAAATATGGCTGATGCATCTTTGAATACCAGAGAGATATATGCTTCAACTGAGATTTTTCCAGGAGGTGAGATTTACTATAAAAGTTAATGGTTGGTACTATCAGTTTGTTGGTTGATTACTGATATTGAGTTGTTTTCAATGTCTAAACCAATTTTAATGTTTTGTATTCTCTTATATCATTTGCCACTTGCAAGCTTGTTGAAAGAATCAAAATACGGAGCCTTTAAGGCTTCAGTTGTTTTGAATCAAAATATGCATCTCTTGTTATTGTACTTACCACGTACTGTGAAGGGTAATTTGCATATATGGTTATCAAATTATAACCCGAATTTATGATGGTCATCTGATTAATTTTTTTATTATAAAAGTCATTAAACTATTATAAGTATTTCATAATAATATTTTAACAAATAAAAGTTTAATTGACTCTTTAAATTTTTTTTGAAAAGTTACATATTAGTCCAAATTAATATTTTCAGTTAATTTAACCTTATATTAGGATTTAAAGATTATTTAAATAATAAAAAATAAACTTTCTTATTATTACATCAATAAATTTATGCACAAAATATGGAAATAAATTAAAAAATAAAATATTTTCTCAAATATATACATATTATTGTAAATATTTGTAATATATATTTTGAATTTTTTAAAATAATTTTCTCCTATTAAGATTTAATCTCTTATATTTTTCAAGTTGAAATCAGTGTTTTTTAAAACGAACAAGACTAGCTGTTTAGATCGGTAAAATCGAAAACTGACCAGTGGTCTGGTTTGATTTCTAAAAATCCGAAACCCAAAAAGCAGGTCAAAATTGTCCAAAACCGAAAATTATATCAAACCGGTTTAATTTAAAATTATGTCATAAAAATTTAAAATTTAAAAATTACACTATTTTACTTAAAATTTAAATTTTAAAAATATTTATATTACTTTATTATATTATTTATATTATATTATATTTTCCAATTTTTTAAAATATTTTTAAGTATTATATATATTTTAACAAATTTAAAAATATTTTATTAAACTGAATCAGTTGAACCAATCAAATCAGTTGAATCGGAACTAGTCAGTCGACTTGTTAGAGCTTTAGTCCAATTTTTAAAAAAATGGTTAAGATTTAATTATTTATTTTTGAAATTGTTGAATTATTCTAGAAATAATTTTCTTGAAAATTTTAACTTTATGTCTATTAATTTTAAAGTAGTATTATTAGATATTTATTAATGTAAAATTTTGAACTAAATATAAATGTGAGGTAAAAATTAAACCAAAAAAAAATTAAATAAAGAAAATTTTGAGATAATAATGAGAATTAAAAATAATTAATTGGAGAAGATATAGATTGTTATTAAGGACCAAAAATGACATTATGTTTGCTTTTTAATTATTTTTATATTCTTTAATAAATTTATATATGTAAAATATGAATTTTTCATTTTTGAGCTTAAATAGCCTTTAAATAATAGAATAGAGCGTTAAATTAATAAAAAAAAAATTAATTTAAACTAATATGCACTTTCTAAGAACATTAGGGAGATAATTGAAATTTTATTTTCAAAAAAAGATTGATATGAAATACTTATATTAGTTTAGTGACTTTGATGATGAAAACAATAGTTATATGATCACTATAAAATTCATGCTATAGTTTAGTGACTATAAGTGCAACTTACCGTACTTTAAGCTTTGTAAAGATGAGTTAGCTCTCTATCAGTAATCCATTCATTCATATTGAGACTGGTTGTTATGATCTCCTAAACTCTTGACTTAATGAGCTTTATTCATAAGTGTATAGCAATGTTTTTTTGCTTTAGTTTTGAAGTACATATTCATTTTTAAAATTATAAATGGCAAAGTCGGCATGTGTCTTGCAATTAAAACCTTGCCCTTCAACACCAAACTAAGAAATTTAGATGAAGTTAGTGATGAGAAAATGCCCTGAATTGAATAAGCAGCTGGACATAGAGAACAGTGAAGAGTGGTCCAAGACAGCGCATGCCTCGTGTATTGTGAAGGAAACTGAATAATATCCGATCGACTGAAGAAGCTTTATGTGAGTGCATGACTCAGCTAATGGTTATCAGAGCCCGTGAATTAGAAAACCAGGTGTTTCCTTTCCTTTTTACCTGCCTTCAGTTAATATTACATGTGTAAATTCTGGGTTGAGAAAATTAGGATATATATTTATATATATCTCTGTAATTTGAGAACTACGGGAGAACCACAATCAGAATATTCTCTGGGAGATAAAGCCGGTGCTGGACGACATCAGAAGGTTGGTCTTGAGTTTGAGTTATGTACTTTTAATTATATCCCTATATGATGTAATCAGGTCGCTGACTGAATTTTCAAATATGATTTTCTCATGTATTCTCCTTGTTGGTTTCTTAATGTTCCTAGGGAACCTGACAAGTTAATCTTCAACGATGCATTTCATCCCAGCTGACTTATGAAATGATCATAATTTCTGGTGGAAAAAAGAACCATGAGATAACAACTGCATTTTTTTTTACTTATTTGTCAAAAATTTTGTTCTTGTTTGGGTTTGATTCAGTTTGGGATAAAACGATGACATTTTGAATGTGTCAGGATTTTAAAACATCTACCACTGCAACTAATATTTCGTCTGTTATCACTTCTTATTCATTTCTTGTTTATGGATGTATTGGGTATTAGTTGAGGCCTTAACTCATTTATGTTATTTGTTTTAATATATACTCAGAATTTAAATATATCCAATGATCCATAACTCATAACCTGATTGAGGTACTAATCCTGAAAACTCAGTCACCGCCAGTTCTCACTCCGTTAAAGCATTAACTCTAATGTCTTAGACATTTAAGGGTTGTGAATAAGTAAATTATATTATTTATTAGATTTTAAAGATTGGTACTTCATAGTTTGTATTCAATAATTACTAATTATTAGTAATTTATGGTATGCCTTACTTAAAATATTTATTTATTTCTTTAAAAAAGGTTACAATATTACAAATGTATGATATATGAATACTAAAATTTATAATTTTGTATCGGAATTCTGTTAGTACTAAAATTCTATTTTGAAATTGAATAAATCTCTTTATGGTTATAAGAACTTGAGGTGGCAGATGGGCTCAAGTCAAATCATCTGATCATATATTTTTGGGTGAGCTTGGATCAGATCACTTTAATTTATAAGTCAACTTTTAAAGTCACTTTCTTTGAAAATATTTAAAAATATTTGATGTTTGAATAATATTTAAATTATTTTAAATAATTTAAATTAAGTTGAGATTAGATCGATTCGGATTAATTTTAGACTGGGTCAATCTTGGATCAAATCTTCTTTAATTTTGGGTGGGGGTTACATTCATGCAAATTTAATCTAGTTTTATGTTGAGTTAGAAATTGTCACTTTTAAGAATGAGGCCAAATCCACCAAAAGTATAATCTAGAACTTTCAGAACAGAATAAAAATTTTAAAATTTCCAGTGTTACACATCTCATGCTTACCCTTGTTGAAGACAGTATAAGATTACTTTATCTTGAAAATAATTTAGGGTTTATATGGAAGCTATGAATAATATGAAGAGGGGTTCAGATGAGCCATATATTTTCAGTATGTTTAACTTGAGCGGTTAGGATAGTTAATTTTTATGGCCACTGAATTATGACTAAATTTTATTATGATCACTAAAGATTAATTTTATTCAATATTTTAGTGTGATTTATTGGCTAAACTTTCAGTGCCTGCAATGCTTTGAGGGGACAAAATGCTTCGATTATTTGCAAAGCTTCTATGGAGAAAACAACATATTCCTATACAAAAACTTCGATTGATTAAATGGAGAATGGTTCATGATGATTAGTGTGCTTTGTGCAATAATCATCGAGCAAATGTTAAGGCTTTTTTTTTTTAATTGTCCATTTACTTCTACTATATGGCAGCACATTTTGCTTTAGAGTAATATTAAGAGAAGGCCCTTTGGGGTGGACTTTAAGAGATTAGATGATTTCTGAAGCAATTATAAGGATTTTGGTCCTTACGAGTAAAAAATCAAGACCTACGAAAAAAAAAAGAAGCTTATTCGTCAAAAAAAATTAAATTTTTGTGTGTTTCAACTATTGTATTTATTCTTTTAAATTTTGATTAATTTAATTAAATTTGTAAATTTCTTAACAATTATGCCATATTTATAATTTTTATCAAAATTAAATGATTTGTTTCATGATATGGATAATCTAATCCAATATGTCATATACGTAATAGAATATGTCAATCAATTTTAACTAAAATTATATAAAATGGAAATAATCATCAAAAAGTTTGCAAATTTAGATATGTTGGCAAAATTTAAACAATTTGACATAATGATCAAAATACGTAAAAGTTTAAATTTTTTGATTAATAGATAAACAAAATAATATAATATATAAATAAGTCCAAGTTCAATTAGAAAACATTTTTTAATAATTAAAACTAAATAATATAAAATTTTAGTTCATAAATAAACTTTCAAATCAATGGTCCTTTAGTGTATATAAAAATTTTATCCTTTAATCGCACTTTTATATATAGCATATAATATAGATCTTTATATGAATAATTTAATTGTATTTTCATTGTGTAATATGATAAAAACACACTTTTTTCTTAATAGAAAGATTCAAAACTAATAAAGAACTACTGGTCTGGAACAAAAAAAAAAAAAAAAGAATTATAAATGGAATAGTTGATTATATTGTTCAAGCAACTGCAAAGCCAGGATTCAAACTTAGAGCAGCACAGATTTATTTTTAGGATTTGTATAATTAAATATTTTATATTTTATAAATATGTTTATAAATCTAAATAAGTAACTGAAAATTTTGAGATATATAATATAGAAAAATTTTATTGGTAGAATCTATGGTGAACATAAAATTAAAGAGTTTTTAAAAAATTAGAGTACTAAATTAAAAAAATATTTTTAACTAAAGGTTTTTTTTTTATTAATAACACAAACATACATGGTTAGGGATATAATATATTCTTTTATAAAATTATGATAATTTTATAGAAATATATTAATCTATACAACTCACACCTATATTTTTTATAAAGTTAAAAATTATGTGGATGTAAAAAAATTTAAAAAGAAAAAGATTTTTCTTTGAAAATTTGGTCCGCTAGTATCTTCAAGTCAGCCATACAATTGCTTGGCTTAAAATGACATAATATTTGTTTTATGTACCATAGGAAAAGAAAAAAAAAAAAAGGGAATAAACTTCTAGACGAATTTTAATAATTAAGTTGAGCCTTGTGGTCGGTTGTGGTGGGCAGTAGGTCCACCGCCCCTCATTTCTAAGAGAAAAGGACAAGATCCAAACAAGAACTTAACTTCTTTTGTTACACACCGTTGGAACAGAATTCAAGTGGCCCTGCTGTCCAAAATTAAATTTATTCATATATTATATAGTCCCCCTTCAATGTATCCATGAAAAAATTAAAAAAAGTAGGCATATGATAGAAAGTGGAGGGTTTTAATTTATAAGCAGACTAATTAATAAAAAAAGAATAGAAAAAATTATTCACCGTTAGAAAATGCCAGTTGCAATTGTGTTTGTAATGTATGCAATAGTAAATAATATTTGATATAATGTAATAAAATTTAATAAAATTTAATTAAATATAAATTTGATAAATTATTAAATTAAAATTTTTTTTAATTATATTACATTCTCTATCAAAGATCACCTTAGATCATATGGGTTTTATATGAAAAATATATGGGGTTCTCGTGAGTTCCATGTGATTCACTAGTATAGTCGTTGCAATGTTTGAAAATCCGATCAGACTAAATAGTCATATCAATAAAATTTAAAATCAAATTAATAATTAATTTGATTTCTGAATAAATGTTTAAAATTATTTTTTACGTTTAATTATTATAAATATATATTTTTTAATTTTTTAAAAATTTTTTAATAATATTTTTTAAAATTTATTTAGTATTAAGTTATTTAAACCAAACCAATCAAATTAATTAGATCGATCAATTTAAAGACCAATTAGTTAATTGATTTACTGACCGATACAGTTTTAAAAATATTTAGAGGTTGCAAATGCCAATGCATATAATATGTTTTACAATTATTTAGATAAAATTATATTATGTTCACAAGTATTTGTATAACTTTTTTTTTTGTTTTTTTTATTAAATATTAATCATATAGGAGCTTGATGTATACACACTGTAATAAAGATTTTTCTTAATTGCCGTTGTCTTGTGTAACCAACATAAAATAATTCACGTTTAATTCGTTTCCTCTTAAAAAAAAAAAAAAAAAAAGCCATGCACACACGGCTTTCCCTCTCTATTTAACGCGGTTCTTACAATAAATTGGTAATTAATTGCTGACCCACTTGCATAAATACTGTATCTCTAAACCCTTTCTCCAAATACTTAATCTAAACAGATTTTAACGTTAGAGGAGTACAGTTCACTAATGGAAGCAGCTAAATTTCCATATTCCACTACAACAGCTACTACTCTTCATCCTCCCAAATCTTCACTATACCATAAGAGGCTACATGGCATGATGAGAGTCCATGCAGGAAGAGACTACGAAGGGAAGCTAGTGGATGAGAACATGATCACTCTCCGAATACGCATTAGAGAATTGAAGAGTTTATTGCATACAAGATATGGTGATGGTGATGAACTTGTGCCTTCACATTGGATGGAATGGGAGAGGAAACATTACGTGCAGTATAATAAGGGGGTTTATGAAGCCATAGGGTTATTGCAAAACTATCTGATGAACACCAGGCCATGTTTGGGTTTAGGAATGGTTGCACTTGTTGCTTTAAGTGTGCCTATATCGACTGGGGTAGTCTTCTTTTTTGCTATGGAGATTTTATCTGGGATGCTCCATTTAATCTAGTAATATGCAGATTTTATCTGCAAGTTACAGAACTTCTACGTAACAAAATGGAGTTCTTTTTTACTTTTGTTTTATGTTATCTAAATCCGTCAAAAGATTATGTTGAATGCAAACTTAATTTTTAAGTTTGGTAGATTTTACCATTTTATGGACTCTAATCGGTTAATATATACAATTAATTTTACCACTCTAAGAATTCTCATGTTATATAGATGCAATCATTAACTATAGATATTAGGCTAATCTTTGTCATTTTTTTTATTATTTCCAATTTTAAAAAATTTAAAATTGAAAATCTTAAAATAATCAAAATACCATTCTGCTAAATGTTTGTGCGCATTTCAAATCTTTAGTTAATTTTAATAAATTTTCTCTGTATCCCTAGATTTTTTAGACAAAAAAAAAAAGTTAAGAATCTTAGAAGTTATGGAGTTATAATTATAGTAGGATTCTTTCTGATGTAGAAAGTGGGGGTATAAATGGGTTATCGACACTAGTACGACCACAGAATAGGTCCGAAAACTAGATACTGATTGAGAAAGGTGTTAGGCCACTAATCATCATAGCCAACCTCCACTCAATTTGGTTTACTTTATTTATCCATTCATAGTCAATCATGTTCAATCATGTCCTATTTATCCATATTCATATTCAATCATGTCTTATTCCTATGCAAATTATAGCATGGGCTCAAATTTACATATATATATTTAGTTTTAACTATATATATATTGATATTAAAATGCATGTACAATTATATTCATTTACATTGATATTGAATGCATGTACATTAATTTTTAATTGCATTTATATTTATGTCCATGAATTTGAACCAAGATATACGTATTGTCCATGTAGACAATTTGCAAGTAATTAAAGGAAATATGAAACAACTTTAACAATTACAACTATAATTCTAATAGAAAGAAAACTGCTGAAATGTCACAACCTTGCTTTGGGGGTACATGGAGCCTACAACTGAGGAATAAGGGATCCATAGAAATTATGGGGCTCAAGACCTTCCATACATTAGTTATTATTTTAAAGGTTGTTTTGGTTTGGGAGCCATAAGACTCCTTTCATGCATTCATCATTCCTAAACCCTTTGTGTATCTAATGCTCCTTCTGCACAAATAAACTAATTTAGCGCAAAAGTTGAAAAAGAATTATCTCAAATCACAAGAAGTTCAAAAAACTCAACATATAAGCCGTATATTCCTAATCAATC
>CATIWR010059082.1:0-44288 GCA_949677035.1 Omphalea diandra | reverse complement strand
TATTTATATATTTTCTATTTATATAAAAAATTAAAAAATTTCTCTCTTTTTATAATTTTTATAAATATATATATATATATATATATATATATATATATATATATATATATATATATATATATATATATATATAAGATTCATCTTTTTTTGCATTGTCATCGGTTCAATTATATCAATCAATTTTAATCTAACTCACTGGGTTCATAAATTTTTAGATTTGCTTGAGTTTGGATCACCTATCATACCTCACTATAAGAAAGGTATTAAATAGTAAGAAAAATTAGCGAGGGACAAGTTTTCGTTGCTAATTATCAATGGAATTACGACTGAGAGGCAATGACATGCAATTATTAACAAAATAGGGATGGACAACAATAAAAAATAACCTACAAAGTTCAAATCTGTCGCTAACTTTGCCACCATTTTTTTGGTAGAGAATGTAATGAGGGAATAGCGAGCGAGTAGCGACGACTCAACTTAGCAACGAAATAGCATCTGTCACTATTTCTAAAATGTATGCTTAGCGATGGATGTAATCCATCATGAAGTAAGCATACTTAGTGATGAATCTAAACCGTTGTTATAATTTTTCATCACTAAGTTAGTAAGTGAATGATTGTCATTTTACTTATACTTAATGATGGATCTTATTCGTTACTAAGTTAAATGTTTGAAATGGCGTTTCACTTATACTTAGCGATAGATCTTATTCGTCGCTAAGTTATATGTTTGAAATGATAGTAATTTACTGTCATTTCAATAATCTTTTACAAGGGCAACTATAAAAGACACTCTCCCTAATCTCTCTCACACTGCTCCACCCATATTTCTCTCTTTTCTTTTTAATCTCACTTTCTCATTCATTTTATTTCTTTCATCCCTCATTTTATTTTCTTTCCCTCATTTTATTTTCTTTCCTTTGTTTTTCTATATTTTGTTTCACTACTAGTTATGATGGTGTTGCACTTTTGTAGCTATTGAGTCACTAGTCCAAGTATGTTGCATTATTGTGCTTAATATCTTTAGTTTCTTTTTTGTTTTTTTAAATGGTTTGGCTTAGGGTGTTTCTTAGGGTTTGGCATTGGCTCAAGTTTCTAAAATACACTAAAATTTTGTGTTTTGATTATTGTGTTTTATGTCTTTTTTTTTTTTTTGGTTTTGATTATGGTGTTTGTGTGAATTGTTTGTATGTGATACCGATTAGGTCCTGTTGGACATGCTAATTTTTAGGAATAGAGTGGAGATAGAATGATTTTTAGGATAGAATGATTTTTAGGTTTGCTCTTAGAGAGCTTTTCTAACCAATTATGAAGCTTAACCCTCCTTCTCTCTGCCTATGTTTTGAGGCTTTGATGATGGTATTTATATAGTGAAAAGCCAAATATGTTAAAGAATGTTGTCTTTGGTTAGGCAACTTTGAGCTTCTTATTTTGCTTTGCTAAGATTTCAACATTTGAATCTCTAGATTCAACTTCTTTAGGCATATTTGGCACTATTATTACTTTATCTCTTACTTCTATGCTATTGTTACTTGTATAAAGGCAATTGTGATTTTTTTTTGAAAAAAAGTGCAATAGTTTTTTTTTTTTTGTGTATGTATGTGTAGTTTTTATAAATTTAAAACTCATATCATTAGTTTTTATTTGTTAATTTTAATGATTTAGTAGACTAATGAGCCCCATTGTAAACTATTGTCTCTCTATCTATTTGTTAATTTGATACTCTTAATTGTATAGAAAAATTAATTTGCATCATATTTGAACTTGAACCAAGCCAAAGTTAGTCAATTGTAAGTTTACCTCTTTATTTTATGCTGCTAATTTTTTATTTGATAAAGTTTTTCTTCTTGTGGTTTGTGGATTTTGCATCTAATATTTATTAATACAAAATTTTAAGGTTTTTGTATTTCTAATGTTTGCTAGAATTTTTTGCTCCTTCCTAATTTTCTTTTTTTACTTCAAAGTTACATTCTAACCGATGGATCATTTGAGTTTCCTTATGTTATTAGCACATCTTTTGTTTGTTTAAGTTCTAAAAGTAAAGAACAAAAGGAATAAACAAGAAACGTGCAGATTGATATGGCTCTATGTGCAACCTATGTCAATAAAGTGAACAACTGCTATAATTCTGATAACCATTATGTAACCATTGGATGGATCTCGGGGTTGTGGTCAAATAAGTTGAATTTGCTTACGACTTCATCCTTTTATCTACCAACGAGAGGTCGAGAGGACGGGGGTCTTACATTGGTAATAACCGTAAAGTATGGCACGTATTTAAATTAGCAGGGGATCCTTGGGCTTGGCACAAATTTGAAGCCTTTTATATAAATACTGGTTAATGGGGAACCAAGATAGGAAAATACATTAATATCATCCTTAAAGGATGTGGAGTCACCACCTGAATTTGCATTAAATAAGAATCCGAGCAAGATAAAATTTGAACCTAAATTAAATCAATTAGAAGGCCCATACCAAATATTAGGTTTGGAACTTGGGTACGACTTCAGGAAGAGGTTAGACAACCCCAAACAATCTAGATCTTGAGATCCAACCTTCAAACTTCTGCCACTTTTAACCAAGTTATTAATTATTTCGATTAACGCATCTAGGCATGTAATTAACACCATCCAAATCAATCATGCTAAATCAAGTCGATTAATTGAAAGGGGATATGGAATATGTATCATGGCAAAAGGGTGTATCATGCATAATCATCTAAAAGGGATGGGGGTCATATGATATATTGGGGAGTTCATGCATATCATAATCCATCACCATGTATAATCATCTCAAGAGGAAGGGGATCATGCACAATGGCAAAGAGGGCATCATGCATATCATCTCTCAGACATGATCAAACTAAAAACGATTATTAAGACCATCCCACATGGTCAATCTCACATAAGTACCTACACCCAAGAAAACATACAAGTTAGTAATTAATCATGAAAATAAATGTGAAACAGTAATAACAAACAAATAAAGTTCATGTTAACACCTTACCATATCTCCTAAGTTTAGGTACCTAAGTCTGTTTCTAAGTCCATAACCATAAACATACCAACATCACATGAAAACATATAATAATATTAAATCATTGAACAAGTAAAGTATATGAGTCATGAATGTGAAAAATGAGGAATATGACACACAATGACATCTTGAAAGGGGTTGGTGGCCTAAGGCAAAATCATTACAAAAGGGATCCTAGGTTGTTGAATCCTCCTCCTAGTTGCTCTTATAGAGCTTAGCATCCATGAACATTACTAACCACCAAGAAGGTTAGGATACTAATCAACAAAGGGTAAATCACAAGGCCAAAATACTTAATTAGTATGATGCTAAAAGATGTGATGAAAATATTAATAACCATATCATAGCTCTCAAGGTCCCAAGAGTGGTAACCTCCTCACTTCATCATGACCAAAATGAAATAAAAGAAAAAACTTAGATGTTCAATAAAATATAATATGAGACAATGTAAGGTTAGAGCATGAAAAATCATAAAAATAATTTTGAACTTGGTCCATATTCCATTATTTGAATGAATAGGAGTCCTTGGTCATGAGACCTACCTTTATTCTATCTATAAAACTCCTAAAAGCCATAAATGAGTGCCCAAAACCAAAAAATTTCAATGAAGAAGAAAGTGAAAATTTCAATCTATCCATAGTTAAAGTGGGCTATATAGACCAATTTATGGTATGTACAACCAACAAAGGTGGTTTGTAAAGACTACATAAAGTCTGTATAGCCCATACAGATTGGGCTTTTAGAAAGAAGAAGCAAAAGAATAAGAAAAAGAAGAAGAAGAGGGATAGGCAAGGCCCAAAGGTGCTTATTATTATTCTTTTACCTTCAGAGGCTTATAACTTTGATTTTATCCTCCAAGAATGTTATGGAATACTTAGGAATACAAGACAAATGACCTTGTTCTACCTTGGGATTGAGTGTTGGTGGGTTAGGGTTTGTATTCTCAGAGTATTAGGGTGTTTGAGGAGAAATTTTGGTAGAGTTTCCTTAGGGTTTTCCAAATCTCACCTTCCTCTTAAAAATAGTGTAGGGTTTAAGGGTTTATAGAGGAAGAAGGGTTCATTAGAGCTTGGAATGGTTCTGCTAGCATGGTGTTCACATCCAATCACAAAGAAGACCATCAAAGTTCTAATATTAAGGTTTCTTAAAGGTATATACAACTAAGAAGTTGGCTATATAATCCCCTTACATGGTTGTGCAACCTTAGGGTTTAAGGGGACATGATTCCAAAATCTTTCAAGGGTTAGGGTTTAAGGTATGGTTGTAAAACCAAGTATAGGGTTGTATAACCATGCAAAGTAGGTTGTCTTGTCTACTAAACTTAGGCTAGTAGTCTTGGGCTTTTAGCTTTTTATGGGTTTGGGTTTGATTCTAAGGCTTATCACAAGGTTTCTAAGGCATTGCTCTTCTTTCTTTTGTGATTTGCCTTACATTTTATGTAATAATTCTAGTGATTTTCATCATTGAACTTACATCCTAAGGCCCAAAATTTGGTGTTCACAGTTTGCCTCTTACTTTATGGGGCTTAGAAAACAACATTTAAGAAATAATTGTTTGAATAAGACTCAATAAAGTAATACAACAAATGTAAACACTAAAAAGGATACCAAAGGATATAATACTTCAACAACTCCTTGAGCAAGTACTAAAGCCTATCCTAGTAGCTTTCTAATAGGTACTAGTGTGTTTAGTATGCCTCCAGTAGCTCTCAAACAGGTATTGTATATTTCAATAGATCTCTAGCAGATAGTGATTAAGTTCTGACATATCTTATAGTAGGTACCAGTGTGTTCCTGTATCTCCAACAGATCTCTAGTAGTTACTTGGTGTGTTATGGTGTTTCTAGTGGCTCTTCAGCAGGCACTGGATGGATTATGCATTTATGGTCATTTTCTATAGCTACTAATGTTCTTAAATCTTTTGGAAATATCTTAGCCCTTCTAGTCGGTTGCTCCAAATTAGGGATGCCTTCTAAGGTTGATCTCAGGTCATATAAGCCTTTTTGGCGCATCAAGGTGTTTTCCTGTATCATTTTAGCCTTTTTGGCCATTTGGGGATGCATTTATATCATTATAGCCCTGTTGGCTATCCAAAAGATACATTTCTGCTGAAAGTAATAGGCTTTGGGCCCAAATATTGTGATAGTGTGTTTGTGGAATATGAAAGACTCTTATAATATGAATTTTACCTTGAAAGTTCTTTAACTAGTTTTAAGGAGGTCAATTTTGTCATTAGAGGCCATTTTGATAGTTTGAATGGTAGTTCGAAGAATTGAATAGGCTTTCTTCATTCTTTGGTAGGGCTAGGGGTACTTTAGTAATTCCATTAGAGGCTTATTTTTCTTCCTTTTTTAGTCTTGCCAATTTTTAATGGGCTATATAGACAACAGGGTTGTCTATACAACCAACTTGACGGGGTAATTTTTATTACACAGGGGTGGTCTATATAGACCATCTTTGTCTGTACAGACTATATCCCTTATATAAGCTCCACAGGTAGCCACGGGGCTCATTCATGTAGTTTGTCTTTTTCTCTTTACTTTCTCTCATTAAAAACTCTTTAAACTTAACTTTCTCAAGTTCTCTTTGCTTTCAAATTTTTCATGATGGTTGGCTTCAACGATAGTGTGATGTTTGATATCGTAAAAGAGTTTTTTAGTAAGGAGGCTAGCATTTATGATGATGTGAGCAAGTTGTAATCCATGTTGGGTTTTGCGAGGGTGAAACCCCTGACGTAGGTGACGCTGAAGATTCATTTATCTCAAATTTATCCTAAGATTGACATCTCTCTTATAGTAAATCATAGTGATTACTAAAGAAAGCTTAACAAATATATATATTATTGCAAAAATCTCAAAAAATTTTGGTCCTTTTAGCCTTATGGATTGGTACAAGCATAAAATAGGTATAAGCATGCAATCATAATCCTCGCCCCACATTTAAATATGACATTGTCCTCAATGACATGCATTCTATAACAAAAAAGATTAAAGTGGTTGTATAGAAAGAAATAATCTCTTTTAATCTTGGTGGAAGGTTGATTACATCCAAATCTCTTCATTCTTTTAACCTACATTCTCATCAACTCTTAAAAAAAATAAGAAAGATCAAGTAGCCAATCCTAGATAAAATAGAAACAAAACTAATAAACTTAAAGAAAAAAATAAAATGTAAAAGAAAATCCTAGAATTATCTTAGGTGAAGGTGGAGTTCTAGGCTTAGGCAATTTGAGGTTAGGTTGCAAAAGGGTAACGTTTGTTCTTCTTTGGTTTTGTCTTGGAAAGGATCCATTTCTATTCTTCAATTGCTATTATTTATTGAGAATACATCAAAATCTATTTCCTTCTCTATTTATAAGTAATGGTTCCCTCCTAATCCTAATGGAATGTAACTTTCTACAACATCTAGAATCTTCTACATACTTATCTTACATAAAAGGGCTACTAACTTCATCTTAATTACTATTTTAACATGGAATTCAAATAAGGAAAATTTTAACAAACATTCATAAAAAAAAATTATAGTATAAAAATCTAGGCAAGTAACACTATAACATAAAATGCATATTAAATACCAAATGAAAGTATTACCACCCTTTTTTGAAAATATTTCTTCAAATTGCTTGCTTTGATTATCCTCTTTTTCTTCCATCTTCTCTATAAGAAACCTATGAAAAAAAAATGAAGAATTTTATTAACTAAAACTAACTAAGCGAAAAAAAAAAAAAACCCCTCACTAATTGCAAGAAAATTTAAAAACTTGGGTTGCCTCTTAAGAGAGCAATTTAAAGGTCTTGTAGCTAGACCCTTCTCCTTCTTTAGTTAAATATGGTTGTGAAGTGAAAGACTTCTTCATACTTATTTGACTCCATCCAATAGTAAGGCTTCAGATGTCTATTCACCATGAAAACTTCTCCTTTTTTATTCTTAATATCAGCCACTGTATGAAAGTAAGTTTTTACTACTGTGAATGGTCCTGACCACTTCTCTATCTTCTCTTTATATATCATGGCATTTTCATATGCATCCAACCTTAGCTTAGGTTGTTCTTTTCTCTCTTCTCCTTTTTCATCATCAGTCCTATCTATTTTCCAACATCTTTCTTCCATAAGTGGTGTCTTTTTGGTCTTGTACACTTCCACTTGTTCATCTCTCACTCTCAAAGCTAACTTTCCTTGCTCCACATCTGTAAGAGCTCTAACTATGGCTAAAAATTGTGTCCCTAAGATGAATGTTATTTCATATTCTTCTTCAAAGCCTAACACTACAAAATTTGATGGAAAAATGAATTTGTCTACCTCGATAAAAATGTCTTCAACAATTCTCATGAGATATTTGATTGATTTATCTGCTAGTTGCAAGGATATCATTGTTTCCTTGAGTTCTTCTATGTTTAATTCCCTAGAAAGAGATAAAGGCATCAAATTAATGTTAGATCCAAGATCATAAATAGTTTTATCAAATTATAATTCACCAATTTCATAAGGTATAGTAAAACTTCCTAGATCCTTGACTTTTTAAGGAATATTATTTTGAAAAATGGCGATACATTCTTATATTAGGGCCACTATTTCATACTCCTCAAGCCTTTTCTTATTAGAAATTATTCCTTTGAGAAACTTGACATATGACGACATTTCAACTAATGCTTTAAGGAATGGAATGTTGATGTGAATTTTCTTAAAAAATTTTTAGAATTTGGCAAAATTCTTGGTTGTTTTGTCATATCTTTAATCATTCAATCTCTAAGGAAATGGAATGAGAGACACATGAGGTTGAACCTTTGGTGGTGGAGGATAAGCTTTTTCTTTCTTTACTTCACATGGTTCCTCCCTAGGCTGCTCTTTTTGAGTTACTTCTTTCTTTACTTGTTTTTTAGGCTTATAAACTCTATTTTCTACCTCTTTTCCTCTTTTCAAAGTAATGGCTTTCATATGATCCTTAAGATTTACCTTTAAATTAGAAGGTAAACTCCTCACTTGTGTAGATGATATAACATTTGTTAATAATCCCATATATTTCTCTAATGCCTGAATAGATGAAGAATGATGTTTACTAATTTTATCAACTTTTGCATCTAACCTCTTCAAAGCTTCATTTTGTGCATCCATCCTCTTATTAGTTTTAACAATAAATTTCTCCATCATGACTTCCAAACTTGATTTGTTGTTTGACTACTATTGTGTTTAAAAAGTTAGGGGTGTTTGTGGCCTTAAGGCATTATCCCCACTTTAAGAAAAAATTATATGATTTGTCCACCCATGATTATAAGAATTGGAATAGTTGCCTTGTCTATTGTTGAAATTCCCTACAAAGTTCACTTACTCGTTATTTAAGGAAGTAAATGGATTACCTACCTGGCAATTGGTATTCACATGGTTGCCTCCTTTATAAGTCAATTGCATAGTTGGAGAAGCTATAATTCATGGCATTGATTTGCTTAGATAAGTTGGCCATTTGTTCTTGCATAACACATAATTGATCAACCTCTAACACTCCTGCTACCTTCGTTGGCATGACTTTTTCTATTGGCCATTAGTAATTATTGGTAGTCATCTCCTCAAGTAACTAGTAGGCCGTAACTTTCATCTTGGCCATAAGAGCTCTACTTGCAGTAACATCTAGTGTACTCCTTAATGGACTCAAACCATTGTGTCATAATATGGGTTAAATCTCAACCATTGAATGAACTCCTGCCCATTTAGTATCTTCTGTCCTTTTAAACTATTCCTTTAACCCACCTGTAAAAGATTGCAAGAGGATGGTGATCAAAGTAATACATTGCACAAAGGTATGTGTGGATATTGTCCCATAGAGATAAGGGCAATAAGTACTAAAATATGATTATTCTATTTTTATTTGGAAAATCAAATAATTGATGTATTATTTAAACTACTAATGCAATGGAAATAAACTAAGCTAATGACAAAAGCAATTAAGAATAGAAATCTTATGATAAAACACTTAGGACACTTGATCTCACCAATGGAAAATCAAGAAATCATTAATTATTCATTGTTATGTTGGATTAAGGTTTGCAACTATGAATTGTCTCTCTAGTGATTAAGTCCTCTATCTTGAGTAGTTAATTTATAGCCATTTCTCAAGATCCATCCCTTGATATGAACTAAAAATGCATTAACATATTAGATCTAATAATCCTTTAAGTGGTAGCAATAGGTTATATGGGTGTCTCTACTCGTCATTAAACTTAAAGGGATTGATTCTAAGTATATTTCAATTTACAATCTCTAGATCTATAAATGAAACATAAATCATGTAATTGATGATTAGTCAATCATAAGCATTAGGTTTAAGAATCATTCACTTTTAAAAAAAATAAAATCCCAACATAGTCATTTAACTCATAAATCAATCAATCAATATACATGACAACATTAAGGTCTAAGATTAAAATCTAGCCTAATATACTTTCAAAACAAGACAAATCCAAAAGTAATAACATCATCTTTGACAAAGGAAATAAGAATAAAGAGAAGGAAAAATGAAACCTCCTAAATAGCTAGATGAATATCATTATCTTCTTCTTCCTTCATCCAATGATCTCTTGGACTTTTGCACTTGATATCATGTAGAAGCTTGTTTCTCCTCCTTTTTTTCACTAAAAATTGCTTCTGTTGGCCCTTAAGCACCAAGAAATGGGTTGAATTAATGGAAATTTTGAAATTTTAGAGGAAAAAGGTTGTTGAGAAGGAAATAGAAGAAGTGGGAGAAGAATAAAAGACACAGGATTTTATAATAGTTTCGATATTAACTAATTCTACATTCACTCCCCAATTCTTCCAATTGGGTATTTCATTATCACTAAATGGTGTTTTTCAAACTCACACTAAACTTTTACACTTTGTGTTTCAAGGCTTACACTTAACCTATACAAGTGTTTTCCTAAGGCTTACATTTAACCTATACAAGTGTTTTCCCAAGGCTCACATTTTACCTATACAAGAGTTTTACAATAAAGGCTAACTTTCAAACCTAAACCCAGTGGTATTTAATGATCACACTAAACAACAATAACTCACATATAAGAAATTAAATGTTTAAAAGTTGAGAAATAAAATTGCAAGAGTTTTGTCATAAATGAATGTTATTGTCTTGCATTCAAATCTATTTGGTGGAGTATTTATAGGCTATAACCACTAAAGAAACGTTACATTCAAAACTATGTCTAAATCTCCAAAGTGTGCTAGACAGAACTTTCATTAAATTCTTCTCAAACAGTGTTCATGGTAGTGACTGAGTATTCACGATCGCTATTTTTCACATTGCACTAAATTTGCATGATTCATGGTAGAAAATCTAGTTTGTATCTTACGGCTAGTCCATATGGCACACAACCATTGATTCTTCAAGAAAAATAGTCATTATATCCCTCGAGCGAAAGTGAAATTTGTTGTCACTATTTACTTCCTTTGGACATGACGATCATTGCGAAATCTTTTGTTTGACATGGAGATGTTGCTTCAACAAATCGCAATCTCGACTAACATTTCACCTTCATAAATTTTGATCTTCCAACAGTTCTTTGGAACACTTGGCATAGTCTGGTTAAGGACTTGATTCCCTTTAAGCAAATGCAAAAGTCACGGTCATGATAGTGAATGCGACAGACACAACAAAATCAACTATTTCAACTTGGTTCAATTCTTCTGCAAGATAGCGGACACAATTTACTAATTAGTGACTGTAAATTAGGATGCCACTTATAATCTTTGAGACTTAGACTTCCATTCAACTTTCAATACAAACCTATCTAAAAATATGTAAAATTAACACTTGAAATTGATATTAAAATATGTCAATCTAGCTTGTCAAGATCAAAAGAGAGTTTTGACTTAGGTTTGACCAACCAAGTCCAATAATCTCTCCCTTTTTTATTTTGATAACTTAGATTGATTTTGCAAGAGATAAAAAATGCATAAATGTGAAGTTGAAATGGTTAACAATTTTTAAGAATTCAAACTTGTTGAAATGCTCCCTCATTAATTCATACTCTCCCTTAATTAATAACATACAAGTTCACTCTCCCCATTTGTCAAGATCAAGAAGAGAGGATAATTGTAATTATAGGGATAAGTATAAAGTTTTGCAAACAAACATAGCACTGAGCAACTATAGAGGGAAAAAACTTCAAACATAGATTATATTAAAACAAAATATAGAATACAAGTTAAACAAAAAATGTTTGATCACATACTTAGGCCAAACATAGGAAACCAAATGAACACAAACAAAAAACAATTACAAGCCTAAGTATAAAACTAGAAGGTAGGAGACATGTCATCATTGTCATCACTATCTCCAATTTCTTCATCTCCTCCTCCTTTTGCCTCATCTCCTTTTGCTCCTTGGTTTTCTTCTTTTTCTTAGGTATCTTCCCATTTCTCAAAGTTAGGAAGATGACAAGAAGTTGCACCCACCTTCACTTGAAGATCCACCAAATCATTGTGAAGGTAAGAGAGAAGAAGAAACCTTCTATTGAGCATTCTCATCACCTTATCTAGCTTTTTATTGGTAAAAGAGAGAGAGAGATGGAAGAAGATTTTAACTTAGCCTTTTCCTTTGGGTTAGGAGATGGAATGAGCTCTTTGGTACCTTCCTCAATCACAAGCCTTTTACTCTTAGGAATATGATCTTGCGTCTTGGCCTTAAAAGACCCTAAGGCGTAGAGATATGTGTCAGGATAGATGGCATTAGCATTAATCAAATAGGGCAAGTCAAGGAAGTTTTAAAAGGGGAGGCATTTTTTGGTGAGGAATTTTTCATTTTCCTTATTCAAAGCTCCCACAAATCTGTAACTAGTTGTGATGTGAGAAGGGAAGAGGAATTGGCTTTTTGGTTTTGTACTCATGTGGATCAATTGATCCACAAGGTATCTCCCTGTTTGGATTAGTTTGTTCTTTGTGAGGCAGAAAAGGAATGCTAGATAATTTTGAGAAACTTTCTCCTTTCCATCACCCCTAACATTGATGTAAAATGTGATGATTCTGTGAAGGTGCCAATTTGTGAGTGTTTTGATGTATTTTGCTAGAAAAGTTTTGGGGTCGTGTTCAGTTTCAATAGAAATTTTGGATCAAAATTCTGAATAAATAATATCAAAAGTAGAGATAATGAATGAAATATTATCTCCAATTTGAAGATTGAAAAGAGAAAAGAGTTGAGCAAAAATTATGAAGTAAGGATCCCCAAAAGCCGTAAAAACAATCTCATACGCACCTACCTTTGATTCAGCCTTACGACTTAGGGTTACCGTGCACATAAATTCTTGGACAATTTCTTCATATCCTAGTTTGTCTCAAAATATGAACTCGTTGTAACCAAGGTTTGAAAGAAAGGCATGAATCTATTCTTTGATGCTAAGAGATTCAAAGAGAAATGAGGATGGAATCTTGTTTGGTTGGATGATTTTGCTATAGTTAACTTTAAAACTCTCCTTTTCTTCTTTAATGATCCATTTCATTAGATGAAGTGGGGGAGGGCTTTGAGGTTGGGCAATTCCCTTCCCCTTCTCTGCTCTAATAAGCTTTTTGGGTGACATGATAATGAAAATTGGGAGAATTTGAAAGAGATTGAGAAGAGAGGTAAGGATTGATGAAAAGGATTAAAAAAAAATAGAAAAGAAGGGTGTGAAGATGGCTTATATAGGCAAAGAAGAGAGTAAAAATGTTGAAAAAATGATAACAAAAGCATTAAATAAAGAGCATACACCGTTTGATTATCAAATCAATCAATGCCTAGCGGTTATAAAATTCTATGGTAGCTACATACTTATCATGATTGCTAATTACAAATTTTCTGAGTAACAGATAAAATTTTCTTAGAAATCAATGAAGTCAACAATCAACAAACTTTGACATTTGAAATTTTTCACAATGGAAATCCTATTTCGTGACAACGAATTGACAGACATGAAAAAATTTGAGGCAGACCTACAAGTAGCGATCGCGAAGGGATAATGTCGATTACGACTTACAACTCACTACGAAAATCAATAAGAAAAAAGTATTGGCCCATACTAGATGTGATCAATTTAATGATATGATGATTAATTCAAGCAATTTGGCATAAGAGACCACAATTGCATAATGAATTAACACATCCAAAACATCCAATAAATAAAGTTATCAAACAATTACTAATCACATCAACCAATGACTCTATATTGATAAAAAAAAAATATTAAAGTACATAAAACAAGATCAATTTTTACCATAGGGAACTTCCATCTAGCATCCCTAGTTCCCTCTTCATTTAGTTCAACCTTTCTTCATTAAGGGGTTTAGTGAAAATGTTCACAAGTTAATGATTAGTGTCAATAAATTCTAACACCACATTACCATTTTAGACATGATCTCTAAGAAAATGATGTTTAATATCAATATGCTTACTTTTTGAATATTTGATGGGATTCTTAAAGAAATTTATTGCACTTGTATTGTCACATTTGGTGGGAATGTGATCGACATCTTTGCCATAATCCTTGAGTTGTTGTTTCATCTAAAGAATTTGGGTGCAACAATAATCCATTGCCACATATTCCACTTCGACAGTGGATAAAGAAATCGAAACTTATTTCTTGCTAAAGCAAGAAATTAGACATACACCTATGAATTGGGAAGTTTCGAAAATGCTCTTTCTATCTAACAAACTACCAGCATAATCTGCATCAGAATATCCAAAAAGACTAAAAGATGATACCAAAGTCCTAAATACCATGTGCCATGTAAATACGTAAGAATTCTTCTCACAGCATTCAAATGAGATTCCTTAGGACAAGATTGAAACCTCGCATATAAGCAAACACTAAACATGATATCGAGTCTAGATGCGATAAGATAGAGGAGAGAACCAATCATACCTTTTTACTTCTTTTCATCAATAGCGCTACCCAATTCATCCTTGTTAAGCTTGATAGTTACACTCATTAGAATCTTTGCTACTCTGCATCCATCCATGCCAAACCTTTTGAGTAGATCCTTGGTGTACTTGGCTTGGTTAATGAAGATGTCCTCTTTGGTTTGCTTGATTTGAAGACCAAGGTAGAACTCGAGCTCACCTATCATGCTCATCTCAAATTCCCTAGTCATACACTTAGCAAAATCTTCACAAAGAGATTCATTGGTAGCACCAAATATAATATCATCAACATATATTTACACAATAAGTGTATCTTTGTTATGCCTTTTATAAATAAAGTAGTATCAATCTTGCCTTTTTCTAAATAATTTTACAAAAGAAATGAAATAAGCCTTTCATACCAAGCACTTGGAGCTTATTTTAAACCATATAAGGCTTTAGTTAATTTGAAAACATGATTTGGAAAAACATAACACTCAAAACCTAGAGGTTGTTTAACATAAACTTTCTCCTCAATGAAACCATTCAAAAATGCACTTTTCACATTCATTTAAAAAGGATTAAAATTCATGTGACATGTAAATGCTAAAAAAATCCTAATGGCTTCTAATCTTGCTACGAAGGCAAATGTTTCATCATAATCAATGTCTTCCTCTTGGTTGTACCCTTTGCAACCAATCTAGCTTTGTTCTTTGTAATAGAACCTTACTCATCTAACTTATTCCTAAACACTCATTTACATCCATAATCAAGTATTCCTTAGGCCTAAGAACAAGTCCCCAAACTTTATTTCTCTCAAATTGGTTGAGTTCCTCTTGCATAGAAATCACCCAACTCTCATCATTAAGAGACTCATTAAGAGATTTTGGCTTGAGAAATAAATGTAAGATTATTATCTAATGTATGTAGTTGAGATCTATTACTTACTCTCTTAGATGTCTCACTAATGATAAGGTCCTTTGGGTGATACTTAAAGAATCTCCAATCCTTAGGTTGTTCTTGAGCTTGGTTTTCTTCTTATTATTGTTAAGATTTCTCAACTTCTTATGATGGCTTGCTATCTTCAAGGTCAATCATGATTTCTTTTAGAGTTGAATCAAGCTCCAACTTATCAAATTTACTTGCAAGATTGTCAATAAGAAAACCTTTTCCAAGATAAAGTTTACTAGATTCATCAAATACAACATTCATAGACGCTTCAACCACTATAGTACTTTTGTTAAATACCCTATAAGCTTTGCTAGTGATGGAGTAGACAAGCAAGATGCCTTCATTAGTTTTTGAAGCAAATTTTCTAAGATTTTCCTTGGTATTAAGTATGTAGCATTTGCACCCAAAAACTCTAAGGTATGAAAGCTTAGGTTTTCTACCATTGATAGCTCATAAGAAGTTTTATTTAGAATGGGTCTTTTGAAAACACGATTTGCAATGTAACATGAAGTATTGATGGCTTTGACCTAAAAGTAATTATGCAAATACTCGATACTTTGAGCATAGTTTAACCATCTATACCAATGTCCTATTTTTCCTTTCTACAACACTATTTTGTTGTGGGATTCTAGGAGTAGCAAAGTTGTGAGAAATCTCATTCTCTAAACAATAATTTTTAAAACACTCATTTTGAAATTCCTTTCCATGGTCACTCCTAATAGAAGAAATGAACTAACTTTTTCATTTGAACTCTTTTGGAAAAACTTTTGAAAGCATTAAAAGTATCATTCTTATGATCAAGAAAGGATACCCAAGTGAACCTAGAGTAGTCATCAACTAGAATAATGCACAATGCTTTCCACCAAGACTAGCATTCCTAGTAGGTCCAATTAAGTCCATATGGATGAGTTGAAGAGGTCTAGAAGTACTTATAACATCTTTTAGTTTGAACAAAGTTTGGTGTTACTTCCCCATTTAGCAAGGTCTACAAGTCTTGTCCTTTGGGATCTTAAGTTTGGGAAGCCCTTCTACTAGCTCTCCTTTTAATAAACTTTGTACAAGCTCTATACTAGCATGACAAGTCTTTTATGCCAAAGACTTCATTAATAATAGAGACAAGACACTGAAAGGATTGGTTAGACAAATTGTCTAACTCAATTAAATAGGTATTATCTCTCTTTTCACCCTTAAAGGCTACATTTTTATCTATCAAGGTGGTAATCCGATATTCTCTAAGGTCAAAAGTGATTTATTATATTTGTCACATAATTAACTTGCACTCAACAAATTATATTCTAATCCTTAAATTAAAAGAACATTATCAATAAGAGAGCAACCTTTTTTACCAACTATTCCAATGCCTATTACCTTACCCTTAGCATTGTTTTCCAAAGTGACACTGCCACCTTCTTTCTCTTTAATGGCTGTGAAAAGCTTTTTATTTCCAGTCATACACTTTGTGCACCGACTATCCATATACCAATCATTATCTTCATTGGTGGTTCCCAAACATTCTTACAAAACAAAAACAAATCACCTTTGTTTAGGTACCCAAGCATACTTAGGTCCCTAGGGGTTAGGCCTATAAAGGTCCTCTAATTTAAGGAATGCCTTCTTAATGTAGCAAAATATATTTATATGACATACCTCATGCAATAATGGCATTGGAGTATAGACTTATAAGTCTTTCTCCTAAGCACAACTTTGGTATGAGTATGAGCCCATATCATACTTTGGTGGTGAGAGTGTATGCAAGTGCATGAGTGATGAGAGTAGAAGAGAATTTCCTATATATGTGTGTGTTTAAGCATACTTCTCATTATAAATGTATGCATAATTTTCTTGTTGAGCCTTAGCTCTTGAGCCTTAGAGAGCCTTTCCTTTGCCGTTAGGCATAAATGGCTTAGTGCTAGGAGTACTTTTCTTTCCAATGACCTTAATACTTGAAGTTTGAGGTGTTAATGCTCTAATGAATGTAGTAAGAGAGGATATAGATGAAGAGACACCATTGAAGCCTAATCCATGTCTCACTCAGGGTGGTTTTTGAGATATAATAAGTGTATCCAAAGCTTCTTTCCTTTTGTGAAATTTAGAGATGAAGTTTCTAAGTTCAATAACTTCACCCTTTAAAGAATCATTTTTCTTTCTCAAAGAGTTAAAAGAGGATGAAAACTTAGAAAGATTTTTCAAAGATTTTTTAAGTTCTTCATAGAAGTTCTCAAATCACTTACAAGATCATTTAAGGATTTAAATTCATCCTCAAGTTTTGAACACTTTTTCTTGTAAGTTTTCATTTAAGATTTATATTTATCATATCTCAAAGTTAGAGCTTTAAGAAGCTCATCATCTACATCATCAAATGCATCATAACCATCATAAGAGTGTGGGGAAGTACTTACCTCATTAGAGGAGTCCTCCTGAGTCATGAAGCATAGGTTGGTAACTTTTTCATATTCTTCTTCTTCACTTAAGCTACCATCCTAAGTAGCCTTAAACCTCTTCTTCTTTTCCTTGTCCTACTTTTTTTTCTTCTTGAGCTTGGGATAATCATATTTAATGTGACCTTGCTTTCCACATTTATAGCAAGTCACTCATTTTTTCTTTTCTTTAAAGTTGGGAAATGCTCTTTTGAAGTTTTTACTATCTTTCATTCTTATGAGCTCTTTGGTCCTTCTAGAAAGCATGGTTAGCTCATCTTCAACCTTCCCACTCTCATCACTATCGCTAGAGTTGGCTTCCACCTCCTTATCATTGGTTGCGGATTTAAGAGCAAGAGTTTTTTTTCAACCTTTGCACTTTTATCTCTCTACCCTCTCATCTTCTTCATTTCCTCATCCTTCTACAAGGCTAGCTCATAAGTGAGTAGTTTGTTAATAAGGACATTTGTTTACACCATTCCAATCTCTTGATTGGATTTTTAAATGCTATAAACTCTAGCACTAAATTTCTCAAGACGAAGAGATTTTACAATTTTGGTATTTACCTTATGGTTAGTGAGAATTCTTCCAAATTTCTTTATATTTGTGATAATAAAGAGGAGTCTATTTGTTATATTGATGTTGTTTTCATTATCCTTCATCATGAAGAGCTCCCACTCCATCACATACATTTCCAACTTGTTTGATTTCACTAATATTGTGATAGTTCTCCAATGTCTTTCATATCCCATGGGCAGTAAAGTAATGTTTCACTCTTCCAAACTCCTCTCATCGAGCTAAGAAGAATGGCCATTGGCCTCTTGTTCTTTCCATTTGATCTTATGTGTGCTTCCACCCATTCTTTCCTTGGGATTAGTTCTTCACTACCTTTAACCACTTTGGTAGGAGGCTTTTATTATGTTGCTACTATATTCCTTAGATCCACCACATCACTATCCAAATAGATCTCCATTCTATACTTTCAATGAGTATAGTCGGTTCCATTAAAGTAGGGCCTAAGATGAGTGTGGATTCCTTCTTATGCCATTGATCGTTTCTCACACAATTAAGGCTTTGATTAAGACTTGGCTCTGATACCACTTATTAGCCCTTGAGCACTAGGAATGAGGTTGAATTGATGAGAAATTTAAAATTTTTGAGGGAAAGGTTTATTGAGAAGGAAATAGAATAAGTGGGAAAAGAATAGAAGACATATGATTTTATAGTATTTGAGTATTAGCCAACCCTACATCTACTCCCTAATTCTTCCAATTGGGTATTTCGCTATCACGAAATGGTTTTTATCAAGCTCACATGAAACTTTTACACTTTATGTTTCAAGGTTCACATACAACCTTACAAGTGTTTTACAACAAAGACTCATACTTAACCTATACAAGAGTTTTACAACAAAGGCTAATTCTCAAACCCAAATTGAGTGGTGTTTAACCATCACACTAAACAACAATAACTCATATACAAGAAATTCAATGCTCAAAGGTTGAGAAATAAAATTACAAGAGTTTTTCCATAAATGAATGTTATTTTCTTGCATTTAGGTCCATTTGGTAGAGTATTTATAGCTACAACTACCAAAGAGACGTTATATATAAAACTATGTATGAATCTCCAAGGTGTACTAGGCAGATTTTACATTAAATATTTATCAGACAGTGTTCGTGGTCGTGACTAAGTATTTGCGATTGTGATTTGTCACATTGTACTAAATTTGCTTGATTCGTGGTAGAGAGTCTCATTTGTATCTAACGGCTAGTTCACATGGCACACAACCATTGATTCTCTAAGAAAAATAGTCATTATGTCCCTCAAGCTAGAGTGAAATTTATGGTTGTTATTTACTTCCTTTGGACATGATGGTCACCGTAAAATCTTTTGTTTGACATAAGATGTTGCTTCAATAAATCACAGTCTTGACCAACATTTTGCTTTCACGAATTTTAATCTTCCAATGATTCTTTGTGACACTTGGCATAGTCTGGTTGAGGACTTGATTCCCTCCAAGCAAATACAAAAGTCATGGTCGTGATAGTGAATATGACAGACATCGTGAAATCCTCTGTTTCAACTTAGTTTAATTTTTTTGCAAGATAACGATCACAATTTATTAAATAGTGATCGTGAATTAGGATATTGCTTATAATCTTTGAGACTTAGACTTCCATTCAACTTTCAATGCAGATCTATCTAAAAATCTGCAAAATTAACCCTTGAAATTGATGTTAGAACATATCAATCTACATTATCAAGTTCAAAAGAGAGTTTTGACTTTGGTTTGATCAACTTAGTCCAATAGCCTCTTTTGAGTGTTCAAAATGTTTCTTTTTGCCCCTCTCTTCTCTTTATAGAAAACCTTAAGTGTTGGCTTAAAATACTCTTTTAAAAGTGCTAAAATGTAGGCTAAAACGTAGCTCATTATGCGTTTAGGTCGTAACCAATGATAAGAGTTGTAAGCGCTACAACACCTTCTTGCACTTAAAAGTTGCAATTTGCAGGCTTGATAGCTAGCTCTTCTTCTTCACGTGTCCAAATGTCTAGCTTTGTCCTTAAAGTTGTCATTCTTTTCTAGTTTGGTCCTAATTTGCTCCAAACTTGCTAAAGCATTTAGAAAGCATCCAAATGTGAGAAATAAGACAAATTAACACAAAATAACTTAATTTAAATATAAATTAACATCAATGCAAGCTTAAATCTCACCAAATATCTAGGAATATATTAATCCTAATAATATCCATTTGAAGTATCCATACAAGTGTACAATTCATGGACTATTGTTGAATGTACTAAATGGTTTATAACTATTAATGATTATGGTTGGGTGAAACTTGATTACATCTTTTAGTTTCTAAGAAAATATGGTAAAGTTATCTATTCAATGTATAAACTAACACATCAAATAGGTTCAAGAATCATTCACTTTTAAAAAAACAAAATCCCAACATAGTCATTAAAATCATAAATCAATCAATCAATCAATATACATGACAACATCTAGGTCTTACATTAAAGATCTAGCCTAACATACTTTCATAACAAAATAAATCTAAAATTAATAGCATCATCTTTAATAAAGAAAATAAGAATCAAGAGAAAGAAAAATGAAACTTTCTAAATAGCTTGATGAATATCCTTTTTCCTTCATCCAATGATCTCTTAGACTCTTGCACTTGATCTCATGTAGAAGCTTGTTTCTCCTTATTTTCTTCACCAAAAAATGCCTCTTTTGAGTGTTCAAAAAGTTTCTTTTTGCCCCTCTCTTCTCTTTATAGAAAATCCTAATTGTTGGCTTTAAATACTCCTTTAAAAGTGCTAAAACGTAGGCTAAAAAATAGCTCACGATGTGATCAAGTTGCAGCTTATGACAAGAGTCGCAAGCAAGGCAACACCTTTTTGCCCTCAAAAGTTACAATTCACAGGCTTGACTGCCAGCTCTCCTTCTTCACGTGTCCAAATGTCTAAGTTTGTCGTTAAAGTTGTCATTCTTTTATGGTTTGGTCCTAATTCGCTCCAAACTTGCTAAAACATTTATAGAGCACCCAAATGTAAGAAATAAGACAAATTAACACAAAATAACTTAATTTAAATATAAATTAACGCTAATGCAAGCTCAAATCTTATCAAATATCTAGGAATAAATTAATCCTAACAATATCCATTTGAAGCATCCATACAAGTGTACAATTCATGGATTATAGTTGAATGTACTAAATGGTCTATAACTATTAATGATTATGGTTGGGTGGAATCTGATTACATCTTTTAGTTTCTAAGAAAATATGATAAGGTTATCTATTCAATGTATAAACTAACACTTTTTCTAATTTAATTCCTTTAAAAAAAATTAGATTTCAATGCATTTATCATATAAAAAGGGCTTATGGGGAGTGTTAAGGTTTTATAGGGCTAAAATTGAAGAAGGAATCTCAAAAGACATGTTTGGAAGGTTTGCACTTCCATCCAAAGCAAGACACCCTATGCATGAAGTCAACCAAAGCAAGCAAGGAAGGATATAACATTTACAGAAAGGCATTGTTACTAAGGATTAACAACATTCATACTAAGCAATATGTTTCTATATTAATATGGAATTTTATTTTTATTTTTATTTAATTTGTGTTTCTTATCTTTTATTTTAAGTATATGATTAGAACTTGAAATCAAAAAAAATGATCAAGAGCTTAGTCCTCTATGCCCAAAGATAGAAGGTACCTTAAACCAAAAAAGAAGAGAAATTCAAAGAAACTCAGAGATGGCAAATGCAGAAAATAAACCATTAAGGAAATTCATAACTCATCCATTAGAAGAACTAAAGGTAGCCATCACGAGGTTGATCATGGATGCAAATAATTTTTGAAATCAAAGTAGCCTTCATTTAGATGTTTGCCAATACTCTCTAATTCCATGGACTTGCTAATGAAGATCATAATGCTCATTTGCAAATTCCTTAAAGATTTATGATACTTTTAGATAAAATAGGATGTCCATGGATGAGGTGAGGATGAGGTTGTTCACTTTTATCTTCAAAGACAAGGCTAAAGCATGGATAAATTCCTTAGAACCAGGAACTGGGATCAGTTATCTTAAGCCTCCTTGAATAAATATTTTCCTTCATTAAGAACTGTAAGGCTATGCAATGAAATTGCTACTTTCTGCCAATAAGATGGAGAGATGTTAAATAAAGCATGAAAAAGATTCAAAGATCTGTTAAGGAGATTTCTAAATCATCAAATTCTAAAGTGGTCAATTGTACACACCTTCAACAGTGGACTATTTGGAAATATCAAAATCACAATAGATGTTATTACTAAAAGATATCTATTAGACAAAATAATGAATGCTACATATGATACTATAGAGACCATGGCAAATAAATCCTCTTATACTCAAAAGCCATTTAGTGGGACATTTATAAGTTCCAACCACTAAAGACTCATTATAAGCAAAACTATGTCTGAATCTCCAAAGTTGGTTCCCAAATCCTGCATTAAATGCTTGTTAGAGGCAAGTCATGGTCATAATAAGGGTATCATAGTTGATATCTACTTTTTTGCACTGAATTTTGCCTTTTCTTGCTCATGATTTTCAAATGTGTCTAACGACTAGTGACATGTGGTGTTTTGGCATTAGTTCTTCAAAAACTAGACATTAGTACCCTATAACAGATTAAAAAGATCGTGGACGCTACTAAAATAGGCTAAAATAATGGATCACTGCTCCTATCATGAATTAAACTAGAGATTTTGAGTTTCAAGCTAAAGGTTGCTCATGGTCGCTACCATAATTTGTTGTCGCGAATTTTGAAACTTCAAATTGCTCTTGGACATATGGCTTAACTTGACTGGTCCTTTAGTTAGTCGTTGGAGTTCTTCCCAAATTGTTTGAATATAATGGTCATGACTCTAGTCATGACAGTCACTACAAATCAATCTGTCAACTTTGATCCTAAGTTTTTTGGTAGTAGCGATAATGACTTCCAAGTCTTAGTCACAATTTTGGGAATATTTTTTATGATTAGAATGTTTCACTTTCATTCAACTCCATTTAGCCTTCAATGTGATCCTAACTTAAATTCTATAAGAACAATGCTAGAAATAGGCATTATAACCTTTTAATTTATATTGTCAAAACCAAAAGACAGCTTTGACCTAGGTTTGACCAACCTAGTCCAACATAATGAACTATGGTTATTAAAGACAAAATGGAATTAATCCAGCTTAACGACTATGTCTAATGATCATTGAAGAATTCACAACGCAATCATATTTCATAAGCATTATATAGAGCTATTGTACTATAAGCATTATATAGAGCTATTATACTCTATTTTTAAAATCACTCTTAAAATCTCTCTCTCAAGCTTTGTATCTACAAATTTCTCTCTTATCTCTTATGAATTCAACCTTAAAAACTCCCTAAGCACTGTTAAAACTCCTTCCAATCTCAAAATCTAAAATAATAGCCTCTAAAACTCCATTATCCAAATGTTACAAAAACCCAAAGCTAGATTCAAGCTCAAGTTTGAAGGAGAACTTGGCATTCGATATGCTAAAAGGAAGATATTTATAAAATCCTCATCAACTTCTCCTACTCTAAAGAAGTCGAGAATGGGTACCAAAGGAAAAAAGAAAGCTAAGATATATTTTGAATAAGAAATAAATCAAACTGCCAAGGAATTGCTAAATAGGTGTATCTAAAATTCTTCTCAAAGTGGAGGAAGAAATAGAGTTGGAAAAAAAGATAGCCAAATGAAAGGTAAGTGTAAGAAATCCATTAACTACTTCAAAAGATACAAGCTAGTAGAAAAGGTTGAAAAATTACTAGAAGGGATTGCCTAGCCTTTCTTTTTAGGAATTAAAGAACTAGCCTACTTTGAGTTGATAGTTGAGTTCCTATCTACCTTAGAGGTGTTAGATGATGATTGTAATAAGATAAAAAAAACTAAGGTCCATTAAGTTTCAGTTAATTGTAATAAGATAAAAAAACTAAGGTCCATTAAGTTTCAGTTATTTGGAAAGTAATATAAGAAGCACCTAAAGAATTAGCAAATTGCCTAAAGGTCATAAGTGAAAGGTACTCACAGTAGCCACTCATCTTCAAGATTGGGCTTAATGAATTTCAAAAATCCATCACTAAAGGAAATTGAAAGTATAACTCTAATAGTAGTAAGGCATCTAAAATAAAGAGTCATACATGAGGATTACCCACCATCTCAAATGGTAGGAGATAATCAAATGGGAATTACACCATCTAAGACCCATTCTTTCTCTAGTGTATGGCCAATTTATAGAAAGTTGACACCCTCTAGATGTTAGTTGATAGGCTAGAGCAAGAAATAAGATAAATGCATCTCTTATGGCACACTATATCATAAAATTGCTAAATTTGTTAAAGCTATTCCCAAAATAGAAAAGGAGATGAAAGACAAGAATATCAATTTTTAACTGTTACCTACTAATGAGTCTATTAGTGAGAAGATGCTATTGAGCATGGGAATTATCAAGAGGCAAGATAATGGCCTTATAATCCTCACTAATGAAGAGTTGATGAATTGAGAAAGAATATAAGAACTTGGAAGAAGTAGCAAGAGTAGATGTGAAGGCAGTAATAAGAATACTTAAAGTCAACTTCCTTCATAACCCAATTATTCTTCTTCTTTTAAAGAAAGAGTGCTTCAACAATGAGTATGTTGAATGCTACTATAAGAAGGGTAGAAACCAAAATCAATTCTCTTCAATTTGAGGTCAATTTGCTCAAAACCTAGGTCTAAGATGTAAACTAGACCTTAGATTGGATGGTTAAATATCTAAATCTTCATTCTAAAGTAGCAGCAACAATAGTAGAAGACCACATTCAACCCTCTTTCTTCTTATAGCTTTTCTCTTACATATGATCCTAAGTCCTTAGTAATCATCCCCTACTTCAATCTTATCTAAAAAATTTTATTTTGTGCTAATGAAAAGGGACATCATATGTTAATTGTAATATTTTTAATATTTAATGAAATGTTCATTTTTTTAATATGATTGTCTTAATGCTTATATGTCTCTTATCTCTATTTTTTATTTATATGATTTAGTCACCCCTATTTTCTTCTATACTCTTTTGATAATGACAAAAAGGAAGAAATAGTTAAGAGAATTAGTAAGGAGAAATATTAAGCTTAAATACAAGACAAAAGAGAAGAATATATGGAGTAAGATATTCAAATAATAAAGGGGAAAACTAGTGAAACATTGAATACATGAAATGAAAAAAATGTATAATGGAGAGATATTGATAATAATATAATCCTAATGACATAAGGGGAGAGACCTTGAAAATAGAACTTCATAAGGTACACATTTGAAGGGAAAAATATATGATTGCAAAAGAAAGGGGGAGTTAAGTCTAAAGATAAAAAGGTAACCATCATTACAAAGAAAAAAACATTGACAAAACTTGATCATTACCACTTTGTATATAGGTGTTTGTCATCATCAAAAATGAGAAGAATGTTGAACCTTTGAGTTTTTAGATTTTTATTTTGATGATTACAAACAAATTATGATCTAACATGTGTATAAGTTCTTCAAGTTTCATCTTATAGGTCCCTTAATTCATCATTTTACAAGAATAGTAGAATGGTTCCTAACTTAAGGTTGATGTAGATGCTAAGTGATCAAGTATTGAAAGCTTAAACACTATCAACCATGGTGGAAGTAGTCCCAATGACTGTTTAATGGCACAAAAAAACTATTGAAAGTTAGCAACGACTAGAACGACTAGTGGTAAAACACTTAGAAAAATTAGAAAATCTAGAAAGACCTTTTAGAAATGCCAATGATCGAGAGAATGTGCACCAACATATGTTAAAGATGGTCAATAAGTGTTGGAGTTATGCAACGCCTATAGGAAAATTTTTATGGACCTAGCTAAACTTTTTATAGGTATCAATAGAATGTAGACCACCAAAACAATAACCATGGAACACATTCTAACAAGGCATTGATATTTTCAATGATAGTGAGAAAAACTCAATAAAAGTAGCTAAACTTTCTAAATAGCCTAATGATGGTAAAAGATCTCACCCCCAAATGTTGGATCATCCTAATGATCATAAACAAAGAAGTTAGTTCGTAACTAATGACCATGGAAGTTATAGCAATAGGTATTAATCAAACTCAATGACCATTGAATTTTACCAAAGAGCATTAAACATGCATGACGATTATATTGACAGCTTGACAAATTATAGTTATTTTTGCTTTTCCTCATCTATAAGGAATCAGAGACAAGAAATTCAAAAAGAGATGTGTTCAAACTAAAAAAGCAATACTTTTATGAGATTTTCCAAGCTAAAGAAAGTTATATAAAGCATAAAAAATTTAGCCTTTAAATTAAGCTTGTTCAAGTGCTTATGTGAGCTATCTACAAAGGAAAAGAATAAATTCTAGCTTTTAAAAGGCATCAAGGCATCTCAACCCTCTTAAGCTCATTATAAAATTGTAGTTCATCACTTAATTGTAAAGTGCTTAAGTGTGAGAGTATTCCTTCTATAATTCTTGTAAACTTGTCTGAGGAAACTCCTAATGTTTGGGATCATCCTTAAACCATAACCATTATGAAAGATCTAATGTAGTACCTACCAACTATCTTAGGAAAGGCTTGAGTAATGCTTGAGAACTACTTATCTAGGCTTTTAGGTGGTACCCATAAAATCCACCTGGGGCAGGTTTAAATGGTATTGTTAAATTCACTTTATAAAGATTGTTGATAGCACTTGTAAGCTATCTAATTAGTGGAACTCTATAGTGAGGAACTAGAGGAAAGGACATAGGCTTGGTTTGACCTAAAACTCTATAAAATTTTGTGTTATTGTATGAATGATTCTTTCCTTCAACCTTTGAGAAGGTTTTCAACTTATCATTGCCCTATTTAACCCCTTACCCTTTATAGGGCATCTTAGAACAACAACTTCATATATTTTTTTTTATATCAAATCAAATCTTTACTCAAGGTCAGGTTATTAAAGTAGGTTTTGAATTACTTATATAAGGAGTCCCGCTTAGTGATTATGCCCTTATTTAGGCCATTTGAATAACATAGGTTGTTTGGTGGTCATTCTTATCTTTGTATTTATGCATCTCATGCACAATCTAAAATGAATTGTATGACTCATCAAGGTGAATGAACTATTAGGCTCACTCCATCAAGTCTTAAATGAGGTTAGTCTTAAACTTATAGTTGTACTTAAGTGTGTTCATTATTACTTTGAGGTTTAGGTTCTCTATCTTAACTATCACTTAGATAAACCTCTTAATATACTATCTCAACCACTCCCCTTCTCCTCATATGTCTTTTTGTAAGTTAGCTAAAGTCTTTACGGGCTTAGATGTAAGTGACAAGTCAAAGTGGAATCTTCTCTACTATTGGGTAAAAGATTGAATGAAGCCTTTTATCTTATCCATTATACTATATTGCATTATAATCTGTTTCATTTATAGGATGGTTTTAGTGAATTTGTTATAAGTCATCACTAGTTGTAGGGTTGCTTGAAAGTTTGTTATACTTAGAAGGCCCATTAGTTTCATAGCTAAAGTGACATAAGTGGATGGAGTATACCGTATCTTTGATATTATTTTAAGCTCCCTTAGGGTCATGAATGACATTCATTCTTCTTCTCAAAACTAGATTCTTGTGAGAATAACCTTAAAGTATATGCTTATTGCATTAATTTAATGAGAGAATCCTATTGATAAACTTGGTCATAGTGTTTGAGACTTGATGACAGATCTCATGAAATAAAAGTGATGAGAATAGGTAGCGGAACTGATTCTAAGATATTCTCTAACGCTTAAATTAGAATACTAAAGATTATATAAAGCACAAATTATAGAGTAAAAATAATAAAATGGATAAGAGTTGAATTCTTACTTGTTCTTATAGGGGAGATTAGGTTTATATAAGCTTAAACTACTAGTGAGTCAGACCTTATTTTCATGGTATGTTGTTTAGGCCAATGAAAAATTTTTAGGGCATATCTCTAAGTATTGTGAGCTAAGATATTATAGTTGCTTGTGATTGTTATTAGTAATGGATTTAGGAAGAGGCCAATGGGGCTCTGGCTTCCTCTCAAATAAAAAATAAGAATTTAATAGTAATTCAGGGAGACCTTGCAATATAAAGGGGTATTTGACTATCATATGTAGGCAAGAGCTCGTTAACTCGAGTCTCCTATTTTTGTAGTTTTTACTATAGCATGACTCAATCACTTCTAATATTATTTGGTGAAATGTCTTGAAATCTTAATAACTAAGCTTGATGTATACTAAGGCCAAGCTAAGGGTCCTCTTAATAAAAATTTTAGTAATTATGACATAAGTAGATGTTTTATTTTAAATAAAGATAAATTTTATTTTCTATCAATGGTAAATTCAATATTTTTTTTAAAGTGGGGTCCATATTATGTACACTTGAATTATTTATCGATTGTCAACTATTTTTACTAAGAGTTTAAAATCAATAAAAATTAGTGATACACATTAATTGCTTATCAAAAGTAAAAGTTATTAAAACTTCTTAATTAAAAATATAAAATAAAAATGAAATAAATGTATTTAAAATAAAAAAATGTTAGATTGAATTATTGTGTTTCATCACATGTCAAAGGGTAAATTAGTTTAATCAAGATTTTATTAATACAATTGTATTGTAAAAGTACCATGTATTTATTTGGTATATTATGAATTTAGTTTAATGGTAAAAAAAAAACCCTGAAGAATACAGACTTTAGTGATCGATCTACTTTTAATTATAAACATTAATAATTATTATATACATATTATCTTTGACAAGAAAAATAGTAATGAATTAGTGGGTTCTAATCCTTATTATTATTATTATTGTTATTATTATTATTATTATTATTATTATTATTATTATTATTATTATTATTATTATTATTATTATTATTATTATTATTATCTTGAGAAATTGTAAATTTTTATAACAAAAAGTGGGATTCAAGGACCACATTTTGTAATATATGCATCCGGCTTTGTCCACTGTTATAAAACAAGAAAAAATTAGTCGTTTGTCGAATTATAGTTTAATATATTATATAAAATATATTTATAAATATTATAAATTAAATATTCAATATACAAATAAATAATTTTTTAAATAGTTATATATATATATAACTTTATTTTATTATTTTATATAATTGTTTGTTTTGTAATTTTGTTAGCATATTTTTATTTTTTTATAATTTTTAATTAGATAATTTTATATGTCAAATTAATGGAGGTTTTAATCATGTATTTTTCAAATAATTAAGTTGACAAATGACTTACTGTCGTCTCAAATAAATTCTAAATTTGACATATAATAAATTATTCTCTTGAATAAACTTCAAATCAAAATTAATTATATATATTGATTTAAATTCTACTATATGCAAAGGTCCCTTTACATTTTTTTTTTTATGCTGGTAGATTTTTGGTTGCTAAGGAAAAAAAAGGTGATGTATAAAATACTAGTAAAAATAAATCTTGTTGTTTTCTTTAAATCATAATAATAAATAAATAAATAAATAAAAGATCATAATGATCGAAACTTTCAAATTTGCAACTCTTCAAATTTTAATTAAAATTATTAAACAAAAGTAAAGAAACCAATATGATTGAATTTTTAGCTTATAATTTTATTAATAAATCAATGTATAAATTCAAAAATAGAACTCCACCACCAAAAAACAAGAGTAAAAGATATACATTGGTAAGAGGATGTTCATGAAAGCCCACAAGATTGAAATGGAGAAGCAACCTTCATTTGAGGCCGACAAAGGCCTAATTTATGTGGACACAGTTATCATTTTGAATGGCCCAAGGGTCAAATGTCGGAAGCAATTCTATTATCTAACAATATTTCATCATATAGGTTCAAAGGAAAAAAAACCAATATTTCATCATACGAAAAGATCATCTCCATGCTATATGACACTAACTCATAGTTATACCAATTTATTGAAAGAATTAAATAGAAAACCCTTCCACTATATACCACTTTCATATTCAATCATTTTTATTTTAATTTTTCTCAAAATATTTTTGAAACTTGAGAAAAGTAATGCTCAATGTATACGTTTTTAGGATGCCCACATTAGGTTTTCTAATTTTCTCTTTGAGGCGTATTTTAATGTGGTAAAGTGATCACTTACCACATATTTTAGTATGTGGTGAAGTGATCATTTTAAAATGAAGTAGATTTAGAAATGGTATCAAATGTTCAATTTTTACAATTTTTAGATTTTGATTCAAATTTAAAATCATAATTATTTTAAAATGAACATTAATAACAATAACTTATTAGTACTTTTATTTAATATTCATCTTTTGATTTATTTATATTAATTTTTATATTTTAAATGACCCATTATAACAAATCAAATATATTAACATTTAAATAAATCAAATTTTTTTTCAAATTCAATGAAAGACATAAGAGCAATTTAAAATAATGAAAACTTAAGTTTTAAAATAACTCATTATATACATATATTGGTCGTAAATTCATGTGTTGTGTACTATGATTATATTAATAAATTTTAAATAAATATAATATTTTTTATCAAATAATTAGTAATTAATTAGAAAATAATACATAAATAATAATTAAAATTTATTATTATATTATAATATATTATTATTTTATAAAAAATATTATCAAGTAAATAAATTTATAAAAATAAAAATTAATAATTAAATTAGTACAATAAATTTTAATTTTGATGAAAAAGAAATTTTATAGTGTCGCTTTTTGTTGGATTTTATCTTTTATAATTTTTCTTATTGTATAAAAAACTAAATATTAATTACTATGAATGTGAAGAGTTTTCTATATTGTTAAACTTTTTAAATTATTTTTATATGAAAAATTTTCTATATTATTAGCCTTTCTATTTTCTAATTAATTGAGAAAACTACATATTTAATTATTAGCCTACTTGAAATATGGCAAATAAGAATATATTATAGTGTCATTTTAAAATATATATATATATATTATTAATATAATTATTTGAAGATTTATTTAAAATTAAAATTTAATATCATAATTTATTATACACGTTAATTTGATAAATTATATGCAATTTATGATAAGTCAAAGTCAATGGTTCTTTTCAATTTAGATTCTTCAATATTATTAAAAGAAAAAAAAAAAAAGAATCAAGACACATGCATAAGATACATAATGTTGAATTTTTTAATAAGTGCATTGCACATATTGATATTTTATGAAAAACTATTTAATGCAATAATAAATATTTTATCTTACATTTAAATAAATTTAATTATAATTTTTTTTTCCCAATATGCAACTATAACTTATGAAACTCATTAGTGCTATAACAAAGTTAGGAAATCAAATTTATATTCTTATATTACAATGCATTGAATAAAATTTTCCGGGCTTTTAAAAATAGACAATTATAAAACTAAATATAAAATTTCATATTATGCTAGATTGATTATAATATACCTTTAATTTCTATTCAAATTTCTTGGCACAAAAGTTAGAAGTAAATAAATGTATAAATTTACCATACATAACTTCAAGATTTATATTATTTTATTTTAATAATTTCTAAAAAATAAAACTTGAATATAGTGATTAACATATACATTGATAAATATTAAATAAAATCTTTTAAAAAATATAAGCTGTTTGTATAATATTGACTTAAAATAATTACCACTGATCATAAAAGTAAATTTTAATATTAAATGTAAAATTAATAATCTCATCAAATTATTTTGATTTAAAATTTCATGGTTAATGAGTTTTAACATATGTAGGTTTAGGTCTTGTGGCATAAGGATTTGTTAATATTACTTGTATTATGTTTCATGGTTTAACCTTATTAAATAAAGAGTTTCTATAGAACAATTTGCTTTGTGCTTAATTAAGAATCTAAAATAGGTTTTAGGAATCATAGGCATAACATACAGGGATGAGACAAGAATTTTAATTAAAGGAGGTAAAAAATTTTCATGCAATATCGTAAATATAAAAATAATTACATGCAAATTTAAAAATTAGATAAAATAAAAAAAAATAAAAATATATATATGAGACGGATGAGAAAATGAAAGACCTGGCAGTTAAAATACTGGAAAATAAAACTTATTGTAATAAATTTATATATTTAATTTATTAGATATATAATAATTGAGGAACAGAATTATAATTAAAATAATTAATCAATCTTGAATTTCATAAAAAGAAACTTATGTCATAATTAAAAAAAATTTTATATCCAACATATAATTGAAAATTTTAAATTTAAATCATGCTTTTATGTGATAAAAAATTTAAATTTTGATCAAGATTAATTTATGTTTAATTTAAATTTTGATCAAGATTAATTTATGTTTCATGTTCAGTTAATCTTGAAATTATTATAAAATTTAGTATGATAATTTAAAAAACTCCACTGACAATATTTTATCAAAACTGAATTTCATCATATTATAAATATGATTGTTAATATTCACAAATGAGTAATTCAATATAAAATATCATTAAAGTACACACACACACATATATATATATATAAAGAGAGAAAATAAAATAATTAAAAAAATGACTTGATTCTTATATTGTAATATAAAGTTTAGTATAATTCATTCTATTGGTAATTTAATTATTTTATTTTCTATTTAATAATTTAGTTCGCATGTATGAAATAAAGTTCATTTTTTTTTAATCTTAAAATAGAAATAAGGAGATTAAACTCTATTTTAAGAAGGGCAAAATGTTAAATTATACTTAATAATAGATATTACATTTATTTTTTTAAAACAAAATAGAACTAATATTGAGTTTTACTCAAAACTTATTTGGGCAATTACTAAATAATAAATAATATAAGAATAAAACTTTTTCATTAATTAATAGTATGTTTTTACGATAAATTTTATGATTACTTTATTTTTAAGAAAGTAAATATTATTCTATAAATTATCATCATAAAATGTGAATTTTAGTGATAAATCAAAGTAACAATTTATAAAATAAGATTTATTTTATGAAAACTAAAATAACCATATATTTTATCATATTTTTATACATAATATAAATTAATGACATTTTTGACTATTTCAACAAAAAAAGTAAAAGACTATAACATAATTTTTAACTGTATTAACGCCAAAAGTCTTTTATTTACCGTTAAAAAAATAAGCAGACATTTATTATGATTTTATAAATTTTAATTTTTATCGGTTGGTGGAATCAAAACTATAAACGTAAATAACTCAAAAAGAAAATTAAATCAATATGCTTCCTCTATTTATTTTTGTACGCGTCCCTCTTACCATGCATAGAAAATTTCTACACTAACCTACGACCAGAGTTTGAAACAACTATTTCATTTTTCTTTTTGACTTATTTTATTTTTATAAGATTTGGATCTAAGAATGCTTGGCATTCTAATGTGAGAATCACTTTTCATTTGAAAAAAATGATAAAATTAGGAATCATTTATGAATACGTGAAGTTTAATTTTTAAATTTAACATTTTATAATTATTTATTTATGTTTTAAAAATCTTACTAATTATTTCTTATTAATGTTGGTCAAGATATATCAATATATTTTTAATAATTAAAATAACTTGCATAAATTTTTTATAAACATTATGTAATAATTTAAATAAATCATTTTTATATAAATAATTAAAATATTATAATTCATAATTGATATTGAAAATAATAGTATTTTAAGAATAATAATATAGTAAGGATATTTTTAATTTTTTTTGTTATAATCTCATAGATTCAGAAAAAACTCTAAACATAAATTAATAAAAATCATAATTGATTAGAGTTACATCCATTATTAATTATTATTTTGTATAATACACTAAAGATGTACTTTTTAGTTATTATATAAAAAATTTTTATCAAACACCTCTTAATTTAATGTTTATATCAAGAATATTTTAACTTACTTAAAGTTTTACTCTTATTAATGCTTTATAAATGAGAAAGACATTTTATATATATATATATATATATATATGTTCCGATACATTCATATGGGAAAGATAATATTAATTAAAAAAAGAAAATGTAAAGTAATAATTTTTTTCTAAAAAAAAAGAAAATCAATATGAAGTCTATTTGCAGGTAAAAGGATAGCGTGAGTGAACTTTACCCCTACCCAAGAGCGGACCGACACCCGCAACCCGATAAGCTACTGCGCATCTCTGTTTTCACTCACGCACCGGTCACTTGTCCTTTCCGTTTCTCCTGCGTGGATGGGACCCATCCGAATATGAGTACTTATCTGTCCCACGTGAAATGTACCGAATATCATGCCATGTGCTCGTCTGTACTATAGTTGACTTATACCATGCAGTTTTTTTAACTTTGTACGATGCAAACCGAAGCACATTTTCTAAACAAATTGGGTGGAGAAATATCCAAAAAAAAAAAAGGTGAGGAAAATAACAGAAAAAATAGGAAATTTTTTTATCTTATTTTATTTGAAAAGGTATATAAATAAGAAAAAAATGGAGAAAACTTCTTTTCTTATTTCAAAAATCATAAAAAATAAAGAAAATAAAATTTTTTAAATTAAAATTATTATATTATCCTTTATTTTAATTTATAGTTAATTTTAAAAATATAAGCTTAATATAAATTTAAAATGTATTAAATTTATACTCATTCATTATACTCTCTAATTTTTATATTCATATATAAAAATTCATTTGAATTAGCAAGCATAATTATAAAAATTTAATTGACTAACTAAAAATAATAAAGCACGGAATAATTTTGGACATATAAGGATAAACAAAGAAAAATCTAAGACTTCTAATTAAAATGGAGTAAAAAAGTTTAAAAATGGTTAAAAGAAAATTAATTTAATAAAAATATAACTTTTATAACTTTTTCTCTTCAAATTAAAACGCTTTTTTTGGGGAAAAAAATAGTGTGAGGAAAGAAAAGGTGAGAAAAGGAGATGTGAGAAAAAGAGAAGGAAGAGAAAGGTAAATTTTTTTCCAGAGTTTGTTTGAGAACATATAGAATTAGGGGGAAAAAAAAAGGATAGGAAAAATCTTATTCTTTTGTTTGGAAAATGGTAGAAAATGAAGGAAAAGAAAAGTCTTTTTAAACTAAAATTACTATTTTATCCTCCATACCTTTGCAAATAAGACTTTATTTTTTTTTATAAAAATTACTTATTACTGAATTGAAATCTATAATCGCATTAATTAATACTAACTTATATATATATATATATATATATATATATATATATATATATATATATAATACAATAAAATATAAAACATATTAAAATCACATATAAATATAAACTATATGAACATAAACAATGAATAAATTATATAAGTAAGAATTTTGAAAATTGTTCAAACATACTATTTGATGAAAAATAATTTTGCTTTATTAGAATTTTTATTTTATATAAAAATCCCTCCATTGCTCTCAATTTCTTCATCAATCCTTCTTAAAATGAACGAGTAAAAACCCCCCAAAAAAAAAAAAAAAAACAAAAAGCCACGCATACTGATATGATATGCATTCAAGTAATGTATTAAAAGCTTCCTTGGACCAAGAAAACACTACTATTTAATTCCCACTTCTATAGACAAGACTCTCTCTTAAGAAACTATCACAAAGTAAAAAGCGGGTTTCTTACTTTCCTCTCAAAAACAAGACCAACCTTTTTTGGATTTTTCCTCATTTTAATTAATTAGTTAATTTTTGTGTTCTCATTTCTCAACATTCAAATCTTAAAAAAATAAAAGGAGTTGAGTTTCTCACTACATTGTTGAACAATTCAAAATTTTATCCATATGGCAGAACACACACTAATAGTAATGAAAAGATAATGATAAACAAAATTTAGATTATGACGTTGCTGGTTCATCTTTCAATTAGTTGACCACTTTTTGGTTAGCTCAAACATAGCTTATCATTTTTTGAATTTGGGTAATTAACTTTACTGATATAATAGCTAAGCAACCGCAATCAGTTAAACATATTGATGTGGTGAGATGGGTTAGACAACTTCAATAGAGATTGGCAATGGTAAACTAAATAAACCTCAAGAAGCCATACATCAATAGAAGAAAAGAGGCCATTATCAAAAGATAGTCTTTTATTTGTTCGTTGTTCATGTTGTTAATTTAACTTTTTTGCTTTGGGTTTTGTGATGCAAAACAGTGAAGACTCGAAAGGAAGGGATCAATGGTTGTAGTTACGTCTGTAGAAGAAGAAGAGAAAAGGACAGATAAACGGTATAGGAAAAACAAAAACACAAAGAAGTTTTGTGGGCATAGTTGTAATTTTAATTAATAAAAGCCTTCTTTCTCTAGCCTTTCTCTCCAAAAATGGAGAGATTAAAATTAGTGGAACCAAGAGAATATTTTGCTATTTACAACTCATTCTTTATTCTTTCCTCATTGTTTCCAAATAAGGGAAAAAATCTATTCTCTACCCCATTTTTCTTTTCCTAGTTTTTCTCTTCCCTACTTTCTCCTTTTCCCAAACAGAGAATAAGTGATTACAAAATGGTGACCCTTAGAAAAAAATTCATTATTCACTTTTCTTTCTCCCATTTTACCATCACTCTCCCTATGGAATGAGTTATTCCCCATCCTTCTTTCTCCATCCTCTTTTTCTTTCCTTAACTTTTCTCCACTTCCCAAACAAAGACTTATAAATAAAAAAATATCAAATATTGTCCACCAGTCTCATGCATTCACACTAATATTATCATTTCTTTTAAAAAAAAATCATATTTATTTTAGATATTAAATTTAAATTTTTGTACATCAATATAATTTCAATTAAAATTTTAAAAATTATCAAAATAAATCAAAATTATGAAATTGAGTACAATATTAGTTAAATCTGTGAATTTGTCCTATAATTTCTGGTAAACTTTGGATAATTAATTATGAAATTTGATTGATATGTCTGTTATGTTGATGTGTTTCATAATTTTAATTTATTATACTATTATTAATTTTGACCAAGACAGTGATTAGACTAATATTATACTCAATTTCACGATTTTAGCATATTTTAACACATTTTAAAATTTCACGATTTTAGCATATTTTAACACATTTTAAAATTTAGCTATAATTACATTAATATAAAAAGGTTTGAATTTAAATTATCATTGAACCTTTATTTTATTATATATTACATCTTTGATTAATTTTTTTTTATTAAAAATCATGCCAAAAATCTATAATATTTTTAAGGCTTAACGTAATTTAAATTTAGATTTTTATGTATCAGTACAGTTCTTGTTTAAATTTTAAAATTATCAAAATAAGCTAAAATTATAAAATTGAATGCAATATTAGTTTAATTTATGTATTTATGGTATAATTTTTTAATAAAATTTGTATTAAAAAATTATAGAATTTAATTGATATGTCTTTTATATTTATTTATTTTATAAATCTAGCCTATTATACTATTATTAATTTTGGCCAAGACATTGATTAGGCTAATATTATACTGAATTTTATGATTTTAACATATTTTAACAATTTTTAGAATTTGAACAACAGAGTCATATTATCTCGAAAAAATTTGAATTTAAATTATTATTAGGTTGACTCTTAATTACATATCAATTTTCATTATTGATTTTCATTCTTCATCATCAGTATCTTTCTATAATGATAATAGTATAATCATCCCTTACATTTGGCACAAACTAGGCTCTACATCTAACATTTTAATCCATAGATCTCATATGCCAACTTATAGCTCTTAATTCTCAAACCACAAGCATCTCTGCAAATCGAACATCCTGTCATTATATGATAAATTTATCATAATTTTTAAGTGTGTTAGATTCAAGAAAATTTTGATAGCTACAAGTACCCATTTTATAAAATGAGAAAATAATTTGATTGTTGCCTTAATTATAAACTTAATGAGAAGACTTAACCAAAAAAAATAAAAATTAATAAGAATTGCAATCAATTAATAAGGAAAAGATAAAAAAAAATAACTTTTTATCAGGAGCTGATGGCATATTTGTCTTTTTTTTTTTAAAAAAAATATTGGTATATTATCAATCCTATTGTATTTAATCTTATATTATTCTTTTTATCTTTTGGTTGTATGCCTCTAATTCTCAGTCATACTTTAGTGACTCTTATCCCTAAAGTTAAAAGTCAAAATTCCTACTTGTATGAAGGACCTTCATCTCATTAGCTTATAAGCTTAATGATAATTAAAATTTAAATTTCAATATATCAATGTAAATTTGGCTCAGTCTTAATTAGAATTGTGAAATTAGGTGCAATATTAGTTCTATTCATATTTTGGTCAAAACTAATAATAGTATAGTATACTAAAATCATGAAATATATAAGCATCAAAGACATGCTAATCAAATTTTATCATTTTCTGATATGAATTTTACCATAAATTACACTACAAATACATGAATTGGACTAACATTGCAATCAATTTTATGATTATGACCTATTTTCATAATTTTTAAAGTTTGAACCAAGATTGCATTGATACATAAGTATTTGTATTTAAATTACTATTTGATCGTAAATATATTATAATAAAATTGATTTGTCATTCTGTTCGTGAAAAAAATATGCCTTAATATGTATATTGCAATAACATTTATATTTTATCATAATAATATATAGTTTTGGTGATAAATATATTTATCACAATAAAAATTTATTTTATCACATTTAATCTTAAATTAGTAAAAAAAAAATCTCATAATGTTAAATTTTTTATGGTAAATAAGTTTGTGATAAAATGTAAATATATTTTTAGTGTAATAAGTTTTATCATGTCTTCACTTTATGGCTTGACCTCATATTTTTTGTTACACACCGTAGTTGATATAGTATTTGATATAAACCAAGAAACACTAAACAGGAAGATACACTCCAACTCAAAGGACTAATTACAAGAGCTCACCTCAAAAAGTTCAAAGATGCTTTAAGAATGTTTGTACAATAGGAAGTCAAGAAAGCAAGCCTTGGAACAAGTATTAGGGCAATTAATGAATCTTTTCAAGGGCAAAATGATCACTTCTACACATCCATTTCATGTGAGGATCCTCAAGATGAACTCTATAGGTCCAACTCTACAAATGGAGAAAATTGCACAAAAAATGTTCTAAAAGATTCTAGAAGGTTCTAAGAAAATTTTAGAATATTCAAATAAGCTTTGAGAATGTTACAAACATCTTTTGGTGGAAGAATGATATTTCTAAAAAGGATAATAAGGGGCTGCAGAGGTCAACAAAATCAAGTCAAATATCTTCCAAGATATGTAGGATTTCAAGAATATTCTTCTCTTCTTTTCTTAATTGAATTCTACTTCCTCTTTATAAAAGGTTTTTCTTTTGTTTCTTGTATTGTAATATGAGATAATATTTAGGAAGTTTGGATGCATGCTTGACCAAATATGCATATAACATTTTTCTTATTTAGTTTTTTACTTATTTCTATAATAGAATTTGCATCTTTTATTCCTAGTTAGTAAGCATTATAACGCCTATAAATAGGCCACCAAACCATGTGCTTTGGCAACCAAATTTTGATTAATAGAATTCTAGTTTATTGTGAGAAATTATTCTCTTCTTTGATTCTTGAAAGAACTTGGTAAGGTTATTTGAGTGAAGACTTAAGTAACTTTGCAGACTTGTTTAATTCTAAACTTAAAATTGACTAAGTTCCTTTTAAGTTTGGATATTAAACACCTTTTAATTCTTTATAACTTATGTTGCTAGAAACATATTTTTTAAATGTCTAATTAGGAATTAAAGTTCTTTGCTTGATTCTTAAACGTTCTTTAGGCAAAGATGATCACATTGAATAAGAGTTTAGAACAAGTTACCCACATTCTTATCATTTGGTTTCAAAACAAATGATACTAATTTAGGTAATGTATTCCAAATCCGTACTCAATGTTGTTATCTTTGCCTAAGGAAAATTCAAAAATCAAGCAAAGTACTTTAATTCCCAACTAAACCTCTAAAAAACCTATTTATAGCAACCTAAGTTAAAAAAAAATTATTGGGAGTTTAATATCCAAACCTAAAAAGAATTAGTCAATTTTAAGTTTTGGGTTAAATAAGTTTGCAAAGCTACTTAACCCTTCACTCAGATAGCCTCACCAAGTTCTTTCAAGAATCAAATAAGGGAATAATTTCTCATAAGAAATTAGAATTCTATTAATCAAAATACGGTTGTCAAAAGTTTGGTGGCCTATTTATAGGCATTATAATGGCTTACTAACTAGGAATAAAAGATGCAAATCCTATTTTAGAAATAAGAAATAAACCGAATAGGAAAAATGTCATGTGCCTATTTAGCTAAGCGTGTGTCAAAATTTCCTAAATCTTATCTCATATTACAATTTAAGAAATAAAAGAAAAACCTTTTCACAAGAGGAAGTGAAATTCAACCAAGGAAGAGAACAATATTTTTGAGATCTTGCACATCTTGAAAGATATTGGACTTAATTTTATTGACCTATTTGACCATATGTGGCACCCCTTCTTATGTTCTCTATAGGAATATTGTTCTTCTATCCAAAAATGCTTATAATATTCTTGAAAGTTTCTTGAAATATTCTAAAACATTTTTGAAGCCTTTTAGAATCTTTTAGAATATTTTTAGTGCAATTTTCTCCTTTTGTAAAGTTAGACTTGTAAAGTTCATCTTAAGGATCCACACATGAAATGAAAGTGCAGAAATGACCATTTACCCTTGAAAAGATCCGTTAATTACTCCAATGCTTCTAAGGCTTGCTTTATTGACTTCTTTTTGTACAAAAGTTCTTAAAGCATCTTTGAACTTCTTGGGGTGAGCTCTTATCATTGGTCCTTTGACTTTGAGTGTATCTTTCTATATAGTGCTTCCTTAGTTTGTATCATTCCCTTCTTTCTTAAAAAGGTTCATCCTCAAATCCTGTACCTCATCAAAATCAAAAGGAGATAAATCAAAAATATTAAAGTAGCACTAACTCCATATTCACCATATAAATTTATTTTATAAGCATTATCATTAATCCTTTCCAAGACTTAAAATATAACATCATCCCTAGGGTTTAGTTTAGATTTTCTTTGATTAGGAAATCTTTCCTTCCTAAAATGCACTTAAACCTAATCACCAAGTTCAAACACAAGTTTTATTGCCCCTTATTAGCATGTTTAGCAACTTGTTCATCCATTTTTTCCATTGTTCACACAAACTTTCTCATGCAAAGATTTAACAAATTCAATCTTCTTTTTCCCATCCAAATCTATCCTCATATGTAAAGGTAAAGGAGATAAATCTAAAGGACTGAGTGGAATAAAATCATAAATGATCTTGAAAGGATAATAATGGTAGATGAATGCACAATTCGATTATATGCAAATTTAATATGTGCAAACATTCTTTTCATGTTTTCAAGTTCTTTTTAACCAAAACATGCAACAAATGTCCTAAGGTTCTATTAACAAATTCAAATTATTTGTCAGTTTGTGGGTGACAATTCGTAGAAAATAATAATTTAGTTCTCAATTTTCCCATAAAGTTTTCTAAAAGAAACTCAAAAATTGTGTACCTTATCACTAATAATAGTTTTAGGCATACTCTGCAAGGCATACTATGCAATCTCATAATTTAATTGAAAAATAAATTTGTAACGTTAATAGCATCATCAGTTTTGTGACATGGATAAAGTGTGTCATTTTAGAAAATCTATCAACCATAATAAAAATTGCGTCATTACCCTTTTTAGACTTATGCAAACACAAAACAAAATCCATTGAAGCATCAATTAAAGACATCCTAGGAATCTGTAAAAGCATGTATAATCCATGTGGTTTAGATTTTGACTTAGCTTGTTCACATGCAATACATTTTTATCGCAAATCCTTTGCACATCCAATTGCTTATTTGGTCAATAATAGTATTCATGCAAATCATTTGAAATTTTTGGTATGTCAAAGTGTCATATTAAACTCTTCTTGTGTGCTTCTCTAATTAAAAATTTATGCAAATTATATTTAGGCACACAATTAATTGACTTTAAAGAAAGATCCATTATGCCTAAAGTATTTTTTAAAAACAACCTTTTCACAAGCATTAAAAAACTTACTAAAATCATGGCCATCCATATATAACTCTTGAATGTACTCAAAACTAAGAATTTAGCATTTAAAGTAGAAAAAAAGTACATACCTTTGCATAAAGAATTGACAACCATATTTTTCTTACGTTGTAATGTCTTTTGATAATAATGAATCCATGTGGTCACAAAATGAACTTCAAAACACCATATATGCACCCAAATCTTTCCACCAGGTTCAAACACAAATTGCACATATTCATCTAAATAAAGTTTGAAAGAATTCCATCTAAACAAGAAAACATTAGTAGAACACCAATTATAAAAGTGTCTTCTCCACCTAGTATGACTAAACACTAAAACATCAAACAATTTTAAAAAGAAAACAAAAACATTAAATAAAGAGAAGTTAAGTTTATAAGTAGCAAAACAAAGTTTAGATAAAAAAGGAATTTTGTTAGAAGTAAAATAAAGTTTAAAACTAATAGAAAATTTAAATTTGTTAAAAGCTAAATAAAGTTGAGAACCAAAAGAAACCCCTTTGCACAAAGGTATAATAATTGACTTGAAAGAAAACAATTCCTTTTTAAACTCATATTTTTTCATTAATGCACTTTCTTTTTCATGAATGGCCATGGAACCAATAATGAAGTCTATTTGATGCTCATCTCCTCTTATGAATGGTAATCCTCTTGGTAGCTCCTTGTTGAAAAATAATTCTTCATATCCCTTCAAAAGAGACACAAAAGCACTATACAAAATATCATACAAATCATTAGTAGCAAAATATTTCCCTTGAAACAAAAGCATGGTCAAGGATGTTGGTGAAAAGTAGGTTTTCCTCACATCACTCTCTTTTGTACAAAGATTTTAGTCTTGCACACCTGTTTCTTTTACATGAACATTTTTTTTTATTTAGTGCATCTTTTCTAAGCTCTCCTTTTACATGCACATCTCTTTTATTTTGTGCATCCTCTCTAAGTTCTCCTTTTTCCTCTTTTATCTCACATCTCTTTTTGGTTTTCTCACAACTCTCCTTTTGTTATGTAATTATTTCTTTCTCTCTCATGCACACTTTCTCTCTCCATTTCTCATTATTTCTTTATTTTCTTTTGGAACATGATCATCTTCTTTTTTTTTACGACTAATACATCATCATGTATGGGATTTACAATGTGAACATTAGAATAAACTTCTAATGGTGGTATCTCATCATCACGTAAGTTGGCATTATCACCATCCATAATCATAACCTCTTTATTTGAGTAAACAAGTTCAAACTCTTGGCTTTTAATGCTTGTATCATCATGTAAAGAAGTTTGGGTGCCAGTTATACCTTTAGGAACAAGAATCTCATCATCGATGGTGGGCTTTTGATCTTTCTTTATATTGACTTGTGTCATGGCTATTTCCTCTTGATAGGAAATTGGTGCATACCTCTTTCACATCCTTTTCTTTAGCCTTTGCCATGTAGAAATAGGGTTTCATCCATAGTGTTCTCTAACTAGTGTCAATTGTTCCCACCATAACAAGGAATTACCTTTAAATTGAAAAGTAGTAGTTAGTACCTTAGTTTAATATAGTTATGGTATTCAAATGTGGACTCCACCTCCTTTCCCATACTAAGTATTCTTCGGGACCACCTTTTCCATAAAATTTTAGAATTGTTGGCTTGTTGTTGAAACTAGATTCTATCCTTTCTATATTCTCCATCAATTGCTCCATCCTATCATGCATGTCCCTTTCTACCTTTATAATTGAATCACTCAAATTTTTTAGGTAAAACTTTAATTCAAGATCCCTTTCTACTTCTTTCAAATCTTTCATGGTTAGTGGAAAAAAAAGATAAACCTTATAAATCACTCCCTAATGTGTTTACTCTAGAAAATGACACTAAATTCGTGTTTCACTCAAAATAGGCTTTTACTTTCTAATGTGCTCACCACTTTTGTGCTTTAACACTTTTAGTTATCTTCTTTTAGTTCTTTGGGAACTAAAGTCACTATTATCAAGTTTAAGCTTAATCATAAAGCAAACAAGCAATTCCAACTTAGTCATGATTTTAGAATACAAAGAAAGTAAACAAAAATAAATATGGAAACTCTCAGAAATAAAGGGAAGCAATAAAAAACAAATGAAAACTCCTAGAAACAAACGTAAGCAAACAAAAACAAACACAAACTCCTAAAAATAAATGAAAGTAAACAAAAACAGATGGAAACTCTATAAAACAAACAAAAAGAACAGGAAACAAACAAAAAGAAATGAAAACAAAAAGAGCAAAGAAATTCAAAAAAATAAAGCCAAACTGTAGCTCGATCTTTTTTTTTCTTCTTACTTTCTTTTCTTTTGCTCTTTTTTTTTT
>CATIWR010059070.1:0-15404 GCA_949677035.1 Omphalea diandra | reverse complement strand
TAGAGAGAGAACCAAACCTACCGTAAATGTCGGTAACATCAAAAGGTGAGTAAAAACCATAATTGGATTAAAATTGTGTATGTGATAATTGTATGATATGATTATGTTTTGTTACATGTATATATGATTGAATTATTACATGTTACATGAAAATATAAGTCAAGTGAGAATGATTGAATTGTTACATGGGAATAATATGATTATGTTCTATTACATGTATATATGATTGAATTGTTACATGTTACATGAAAATATAAGTCAAGTGAGAATGATTGAATTGTTAGATGGGAATAATATGATTATGTTCTATTACATGTATATATCATTGAATTGTTACATGTTGCACAGGAATACAGGTGAAGTGAGAATCAAATGCTCTTAACGATTGCTTGGCATATCATTTGTGAATAACCACTTGCACATGGAACTAAAAGGGCGTTGTGACCGATTTGTCAAACACTTGCAAATCACGTGGAAGATGGACCAATAGGTCCCAAATCATATGTCAAATGAATTATAGGAATATGGACCAATAGATCCTAAATCATATGTCAAATGAATTACAAGAAGATGGACCGATAGGTCCCAAATCATATGTTACATGAATCACATGAATATCCCGGGAGTAATGTTTGCCTTGCATGGTCACGACAAAAACAAAGCTATTACATTTGCACTTGCATAGTCAATTGTTATACTTGCAATGTATCTTGATGATATTTGATTATGGATTATGCCATGAGAATTTGATTATTGTTTTTATTCACTGAGTCACAACATATTAGATTGCAAATTTTTTTCAGATACTGAAGAATAGGAATTGGACACTTTGGTGCTTTGAGTTTTACATTGAGACATGTGGACCACAGGTCGACTACTGAATCCTAACTCTCTCTCTCCTTGTGTCATATACATATATGTACATCAAATACATGTCGGAGTACGTGTGTAGGATGGATAAAACCTTTATGCATGTGTATTTTAGACATGAATGATATAAGTTTTGTAAAATGAATATGGATGTTACAGTTATTGGTATCAGAGCAATATGAGTTCTATCAAATGAACACAGTCGTTAAAAAAAGAGTAATAAAACACAAACTAAAATACATTATGCTCAATCTTGTTTAGTTTTTTAAAAAATTCTCTTTGAAAATTGCATTTCAAAATTTCTTATCTTAGTTAAAATTAAACTTTCAAATTTTTAAATTTAAAATCTTGAAATAATCAAAATATCATTATATTAAATTTTTGTGCTCATTTCAAATATTTGGTTAATTTTATTAAAATTTTCTATGTATCTTTAGATTTTAAACAAAAAAAGTTTAAGAATCTTAGAAATTATGGAGTTATTATTGTAGTAAGATTGTTTTTTATGCATAAAATGGGTATAAATGGGCTATCTACGTTAGTATATGAAACATAATAGTTTTGAAAATTAGTTACTGATTGAGAAAGGTGTTGGGCACCTATTCATCGTAGTCAATCTCCACTCAATTTGCTTTATTTATTCATTCATTGTCAATCATGTTCTGCCATGTCTTATTTATCCGTTTTCATATTCAATGATGTCTTATTTCTAACCATTTAGACAATTCATAAGTAATTAAATGAAATATTAAATAATTACAATAACTATATTTCTAATGGAAAGAAAACTACTTAAATCTCGCAACCTTACTTTGGGATGCATCGAGTAAGATTGCTTTTAAAAGTAGCTTTAGGCTGGGAGCCATAAGGAAAGTACCATGCTTTCATCATTCATAAGCCAAATAAACCAATTTAGCACAAAAGTTGTAAAAAAATTGTCTCAAATCATAAAAAGTTAAAAAGCTCAACATGTAAGCCATATATTCCCAATTAATCTATCTTGCCCACACCTCCTTAGTCATGCTCTGACCTAAACCAACCACAGGTGAGATCAATAATTCATACATATTAAGCTATCATGTATCAATGAAGAGATAAATATGCATCCATATTAATTATTTCTCACTCTTGGTATGATTATATGATAAAGGCACACTACTGAACATAACTCAATTGAGTTCTTAATATTTTAATAACCTAAAACACTTCAAAACACATTAATCATACTTCAAAATAGATACAGAGTGGACAATATTGAATAAGCAAGTTATTGATTGTATTCACCAATGGGTAGATGATAATGTTTTTCATCCCATTTTTATTAAAGGTGTTAGTAAAAATTCTCTATGGGATAAGCCAGAGCAATTATATGCTATGAAGTTGAGAGGAAATGAACTTCACTTAATAAAAAATTACTAAATAGCAAGTGTAAAAATAGAACTCCTGCAAACAATCACTTACATGAGATGTAAGGTATGTATGAGAATCAAATTTGGTGATCAAGCATAAGCTTAGTGTTGACTATAAAATTAAAATTAGGTGTGCCACGTGTGTGAGCTACACATATTGTTTAAGAAATTATGCTTTTATGACTTCTAAATCAAAACGAATTATGGATCCACATGCTCCCTCTTTCATAGTTTACTTGGATTCAAACTAGAACATTAGAGATTTCAATGTGAATTGTAAATAGAAATTGGTTTGAACAAAGAAAGTAGGTATTCAATAATTGGAAATATATAGAAATTACTCGATATAAAATGACCGACATGGTTGGAAATATAACAAAATCCAAATTAAATGACAATTAAAAATAAACTAAAAAAATATATAAATGAGACAAATATAGTAGAAGATTGCTTTGGTAGCAATATTGATTTTGCTGGAATTTCAACATAATTGTCAATGTAATACTGGGTATTGGATGATTGTAGTTGGTGCCCCTTTTATTGTTGATCTTCTTCAATTTAAAGGATCGTTAAGCTAACGACTTGCCCATATTCTCCACCAACTAATTCCACTGCATGAGTAGTGTAGTGTTTTATCTACCTCTTATTTTTTTAGCTCCCACCTCAATCAACTTTCATGCACATAATATAATTTTTATTTAATTTTCTCTAAATAAAATTTACTTAATTAATAATAAAATTAAGGAGCTAGGTAAAATAAATTGCACTAGGCTTAATTTATTTTTTGAGTATTAACAATACCTTTCTTACATCTGAATAACCTGACCTAAGTCATGGTATATTTAGATGCAAAAAACCCTTTTCAACTTCTATCCATCTTCATCAACATGTACAAAAATTACAGGTCTAAGAGTTTACTTTTCTAATTATGATGAATGATTTTAAGAATAAGAAAGAATTAAAAACAATCAAGAATAAAAAAGGAAGAATAAAAAAAAATCCCAAACAAATTCAACTTCCGAAATTCCCTCTCAAATAAACACTTCCTTTTCCTCATCTCTTTAGCCTTTGAAACCACCTTTTTCATCATTGCCATCGCCAAATCCACTCTCAAAATCTTTGAATAAAAATCCCTTCTAAATTTCCTCATCATCAAGCCTATTTCAAAATTTTCAACTACCTCCTTTAAAATTTCCTCCATTAATTTTAAAAATAATTTCAAAACAAACCTTATATCTTATTAGCTTTTTTATTTCAAGAGGACATTAAAGAGACCCATTTAGAATCTCTACCTAAAATTATAAATTCTTCATTATTTTTTATAACCCTTATTCACCTTTTCTTCACACATATAAACTCTACATTCAAAAACCCACTTCTCAAACTCTTTCATAAACCCATCTGCACAAAGAAAATCCCCATCTTTTCCTCCCCTTTAGCCACCACCGGTGTCAACTGAGGGACTGACATTATTGTCGGTGACTCCTTGACCCAACTACGATAGAAGTGTTGCTTTCCTTCTCCCCGAGCATGAAAATTGAACCAATTTGGGTCTTCCTTAGTGCTGCAAATTTGATTGAGTCAGGTCTTCTCAATCCGCATACTGTCCTTCATTTGTTTGGCATTGCTAATGTACTAACAACATCCACATCTTATGGCATTCTCTCCTCCTTAATAACAACAACTCACTATCCCTCTTTGTTGTCAGTAGTCAAATTGGGGATCCAACTCTCATTTCTCCCTTTTGTTTATTTAAGAAAAAAAAAAGAAGCCAAAACTCTCTCCAATGATAAATCCATCAAGATTTATTGCAGAAATAGATTCAAAAGATGTAATTATTTTATTTGTACCTATTGAATTAACATGTATGAACATAAAATTTAACTGCTATTGGAATGTTATTGGCATGTTTATTAGCTTAGTTTAAGGATTTTAATGCATATAACAATTTTTGAATTTTTTTATGAATTATTACTGCTAAAAATTTGATTGAAAACTTGATATAATTACTTTTATGATAGTATACACTATCTAAATAATTTTACAAAATTTATTGAATTTTTATGAATATATTTTAAGTCAATTTTGAATTTGGATATTTTTTTTTTGGTTGGAGATCCCATTACACTTTCTGCCACCTATCACTTTAATTATTTTAGTTGTGACAATCAATATGAAAATACTTTTAACTAATACGAATATGGATAACTTATCTCAAACCCATATGCAATGTGGTTACCTTTACCTAATGATCTTTCAAGAATTAAGAAATGAAACTTTAATTCCCAACTAAACCTCTGAAAACTTGTTTCTAGTAGCCTAAGTTATAAATAATTAAAAAGTGTTTAATGTCCAAACCTAGAATTAGCTAAGTCAATTTTAAGTTTAGTATTAAACTAGTTCACAAAATTAATTAAGCCCTCACTTAAATAACCTCACTAAGTTATTTTGAGAACCAAAGAGAAGAACAATTTCTCACAATAAATCAACATTATATTGGTCAGAATTAAGTGCCAATTACATGGTTTGGATGACCTATTTATATGCATTATAATTCTCATCTATTTATGAACAAAATGTTTAATCCTATTATAGAAATTAAGAAGTAAACTAGATAGGAAAAAAAGCCATATCCTATTTGACCAATAAGAGAAGAATACTCCTCATTAGTTTTTATCCAATTGAAGAAACAAGAGAAAAACTATAATTCTAAAAGCTTATAGAATTCAATCAAAGAAGAAAATTGAAAGAGAAGAAATATTCTTTAGATCTTGAATATATTGGAAGTTATTTGACTTTCACTTATTGACCTTCCTACCATGTGTTGTCGCCCTCCTTTATTCCTTTTATGGATTATTATTAGATGTTTCTTATAATTTTTTGGAATCTTTTTAAAATATTCTATAATATTTTTAAAACCTTATGGAACTTTCTAAAATCTTCGAAAACATTTTTGGTGTAATTTTCTCTATTTGAAAAGCTAGACTTGTAGAATTTATTTTGAGGATCCACATATGAAATTAAAGTATAGAGATTATCATTTTTCCCTTGTAAAGATCCACTAAATGCTCTAATTCTTCCTCCCAAGCTTGCTTTATTGACTTCTTCTTACACAAACATTCCTAAAACTTTTTTAAACTTCTTGAGGCATTCTCTTATCATTGGTCCTTTGTATTAGAGTGTTTCTTCTTGTTTAGTGCTTCCTTGGTTTGCATCATTTCCTCTTTCCTTAAAAAAATTCATCCTCGAATCTTATACCTCATCAAAATAAAAAATAAGTAATTAGAAACATTAAAGATAACATTACCTCTACATTCACTAAACAAGTCTATCTTATAAGCATTATCATTAATCTATTCAAAGATTTAAAATATACCATCTCTCTTAGTGTTTAGCTTAAATTTTATTTGATTAGTAAACCTTTCCTTCCTAAAATGCATAATCACTAGGTGTAAACACAAGTTTTACACTCTCCTTATTAGCATTTTTAGTAATTTGCTCATTCCTCTTTTCAATGTTCATGCAAATTTTTCATAAAACCTTTCTTTTTACCATCCAAATCCATGTTCATATTCAAAGGTAAGGGAAACAAATCTAAAGGATTAAAAGGAATAAAGCCATAGATAATCTTAAAATGATAATAATGAGAAGATAAATGCACATTATAATTATATGCAAATTTTATATATGGCAAAGATTCTTCTAATGTTTTCAAATTCTTTTTAACCAACACATGCAATAATTGTCTTATTGTTATATTCATATTGGTTTTTCTATCAGCTTATGGGTGACAAGTAGTAGAAAATAATAATTTAGTTCCCAATTTACTCCAAAAGGATTTCTAAAAGAAAGTCAAAAAACTTGAATCTCTATCATTAACAAAAGTTTCAGACATATCATGCAATCTCAAAATTTCTTTAAAAAATAAGTTTGCAACATTAATGGCATCATCAATTTTATGGCATGGAATGAACTACACAATTTTAGAAAATCTATCAACCATAACACAAATTAAATCATTACATTTTTTAGACTTAGGCAAACCTAAAATAGTCCATTAAAATACCAATCTAAGGTGTACTAGGAATAGGTAATGATGTGTATAATCCAAGTGGTTTAGATTTAGACTTAGATTATTTACATGCAATACATCTATCACAAATATTTGTCCCATCTAATCACTTGTTAAGCCAATAAAAGTGTTCATGCAAAACATCTAAAGTATTTTGCTCCACAAAGTGGCCCATCAATCCCCATTCATGTGCTTCCTTCATAAGCAATTCATGTAAAAAATAATTAGACACATACAATTTATTATCTTTCAACAATAATCCATTATGCTTAAAGTACTTTTGAAAAGTAACTTTTCACATGCAATATAAAACTTGTTAATCTCATGGTCATGCTTATAGAAATCTTTGATGCATTCAAACCCTAATAACATAGCATCAAGAGCAGAAAGAAGCATATAACTTTTTAATAAAGTACCAATAATAATATTTTTCTTACCCTTTTTATATTCATGACATATGGAAAAAGATTATGAACTCATTCCATTTGGCATGTCTTTTGTTAGGCTTTTGTTATCCCTTAAGGTACTTCAAGCACTCATGATTAGTGTGAATTACAAATTCTTTTAGCCATAGGTATTATTTCCATGTTTGTAGTGCTCTAACTTAAGAATATATCTCTTTATCATAGGTTAGGTATCTCAAAGAAGCTTTACCAAGTTTTTCACTAAAAAATGCAATGGGTTTTCCTTTTTGCATAAGCGTAACACTAATTCCTAAACTTGATAAATCATATTCAATTTTAAAAGTATTAGTAAAGTTAGGCAAAGCTAATAAAGGTACAATAATTAATTTAAATTTAAGTAAAGTAAAAGCATTCTCTTATGCATCCCCTCATTTGAAGCTAACATATTTTTGTATCACTTCAGTCAGTGTTAAAGTTATAGTGCTAAAATCATGAACAAATTACCTATAAATGCTTGCTAATCCATGGAAGGATTATAACTTTCCAACTATTATTAGTGTAGGCCACTTCTTGATTACCTTAGTCTTTTCTTCATGAACTTCAATCCTATTGACACTAACCATCAAACCTAAGAAAACAACTTTGTTTGTACAAAAAGAATACTTTTTAAGGTTAGCAAATAATTTTTATTTTCTCAAAACATCAAAACTTAAAAAAAGAATACTTTTTAAAGTTAGCAAATAATTTTTATTTTCTCAAAACATCAAAAGTTAACATGTAACATCCCTATCCCTATTCATTGACATTATCACATGAATATATTCATTGCATAAATGATATGAAATCACATATAAGCATATGCACTATATCAAATGATATGAAATCTCACATGAAAATATGCACAGGATAAATAATCATTTAGACATATGAATTGTAAAAACATGACAATGACAATTGCACCGTTGCATTTGGGATGCTTGAACATATATGCAGTATTTGCATAGTTATATGAGAAATTATTTCATGTAGTGTGGTTATTATAACATCATAAATAATGGTGTTTGAGGGCTCATCTAAAAGTATAAAGAGCATCTAGAAATTAGAGGATGGACGAAGGTGATGAAGGAATGAAGAAAAGGGAAACTAAAAGCAAAACTGTTTAACTTTCAACCAATACGAACAAGCCACCAATCTTTTGTCCTATTAGGGTAAGAATACAAATTATAATTATCTACCATTATGGGCTGGTAAGAGAGGAGATAAGGTTGAAATAAACCAGATGAAAGAGAGAGAGAGAGAGCTAAGGAAGAAAGAAAGAAAGGAAGAAAGGAAGAAGAAGAAGAAGAATGAGAGGAAAAAGTGTGGGCTAGCTAAGGTTTTCCAATTCTAGGATAATAGGTAAGTAATTTATCTTCTTCTCAACTGAAATTAACCTCTCATGACATGTTAATCATGCATGGTTAGTGAGAATTATGGAGTAATTGAAGTAGAGCTATTGGATGGAAGTTATAAACCAAGAGAACAAGAGATGATTCTATTGATTTTGTTGTTAGAGCATAATTTTTACCTATGATTTCATAACCCTAGAAGAGGAATTGTGGAAAGTGAAAAACATGAAAGTTGTAGCCCTATGTCTCATATAAATGCATATGAAATAGTTTTACTTGATTCTATGTGTGTGGAGAGATATGATCTCTTCATTAGGACTATGTCAAATATGAACTGAGATGTTCTCAGCCTTCTATTTTGTTATATTTTGATGACTTTATGTTCTGATTTTGATAGAGTTCAAAACATGAAACTTGTAGGGTTATATTCCCTATAAAAAAATTGTAAAGCAATTTTAATTAATTTTCTGTGTGGAAAGAGATATGGCTCATTGATTGGGACTGACTCTGTACTCGGATGACACACCACCTTTCTTTTAATTCAGTTTTCCAAGAATTTGATGACCATAGACTCAGAATTTGATGATGATCTAAACTCAAAAGTTGTATATTTATGTTTGATATACGTATCTGTGAAATATTATTGCTAAATCCAGCATGGTTATTGAGATATTGTCCCTTTATCATGACTTGTTGTCAACAAATTATGAACCTACTTGCCCCGAGATTGGTCTTTTGTTTTAGTGACCTTATAGACTAAACTGGATAATGAGTAAAACATGAAAAATGTTCCTTTATATGTTTTGTAATTGATGGAAGATTATTATCATAATTAGATTTGTATAATTTGAGATACACTTAAGAGAGTATGACCTACTTAGATTGAGAGGACACTACAATAGGGCAAAACTTAAAAATTCAACACATTTTATGTGTATCTAATATTAGCTTGAAATTTGAATATATTGTCCCATTATATGTCTAGTTTGTTTAAAAAGAAGAATCAAGCCATTTGGATAAGTATATCAAGAGTTATTCTAATGACCGTGTAGCAAGCTCAGGCTGCCATATAAGGAAAATATGCATAACATAGGTACACTTGCATGAATCATACCATAACTGCATACCAAGTATTCATAATCATTTTGATATACTTATTCCCATGTATGTATCAAATTTTAGGATCTCAATACTTTGAAGAAGCCCTACCATAAAGGTTGGTCACATCAAAAGGTGAGCATAAACAATAATTGGATTCAATGTGGGTGAGTAAAAACCATAATTGGATTCAATGGGTGCATGTGATAATTGTATGATATGATTATGTTCCATTACATGTATATATGATTGAATTGTTACATGTCACATGAAAATATAAGTCAAGTGAGAATGATTGAATTGTTATATGTTACATGGAAATAATATGATTATGTTATATTACATGCATATATGATTAAATTGTTGCATGTTACATGGGAATACAGGCCAAGTGAGAATTAAATGCTCTTAACGATTACTTGGCATATCATTTGTGAATAAGCACTTGCATATAGAACTAAAAGGGGCATTGTGATCGACTTGTCAAACACTTGCAAATTATAGGAAGATGGACCAATAAGTCCTAAATCATATGTTACATGAACCACATGAATATCCCGAGAGCAATGTTTGCCTTGCTCGGTCACGACAAAAACAAAGCTATTGCATTTGCACTTGCATAGTCAATTGTTATACTTGCAATGTCTATTAATGATATTTGATTATGGATTATGCCATGAAGATTTGATTATTATTTTTATTCACTGTGTCACGACTCACCAAATCGCAACTATTTTTCAGATAATGAGGCATAGAGTTTGGACATTTTGATGCATAAAGTCTTGCATAAAGACACATTGAACACAGGTCATTGGTTGAATTCTAACTCTCTCTTTGTGTCATGTACATACATTTGATAGGAACTAATTATGGTCACTAGTCTTGACATTAGTTAACACATGTGTACATTAAATACATATGGGATTATATATGTATGATTAATAAATCTTAATGTGTATGCATTTTTGAACATGAAAGGCTATGATTTGCAACTGAAGACGATAGTTACAGTTGGTGGTATCAGAGGGTTCAAGCACATGCGGGGCAAATGTGCAAATCCTAGTGTGTATGACATCGCAGGGCCAATGGGCAAATTTCGGATGTTGAGTGCTCTGATAGGTACCAACTGTAGCCACGTTGTGACGTTACAATTTATGGTATCAAAGCTGATTTACAAATGAGAACAATGGATGTCACAGTTATTGGTTCGACAAATGAATTTAGATGTTACAGTTTTGGTATCAGAGAGGGCTCAAGCATACGCGGGGCAGACATGCAAATCCCAGTGTGTATGACATCGCGGGGCCGACGGGCAAATCTCGGATGTTGAGTGCTCTGATAGGTACTGATTGTAGCATTACAGATTGTGGAAAAAAAAAATGGTATCAGAGCAACATGATTTGTAAACACAAGTGGTCGTTACATTTATTGGTATCATAGCAAATATGAATATGGTCGTTACAGTTTAGTGGTATCAGAGCCATATGAGTTATGTCATATGAATATGGTCATCACATAATGTGCTTTAAATGTTCATCTAAAGATTTAGAATATACAACAATGTCATCAAAATATACAACCATAAACTTAACATGATAAACATGCAAAACACAGTTCATCAATCTCATGAAAGTGCTAGGTGCATTAGTCAAACTAAAAGGCAAAACTAACAACTCATATAAACCATATTTTGTTTTAATAGTAGTTTTCCACTCATCCTCCATTCTCATCCTATTTTAGTGATAGACACTTTTTAAATCAATCTTTGAAAACTACTAGAACCATGCATGCATTAAGCATATCATCAAGCCTAGGAGTAGGATGTTTATATTTAATAGTTATCTCACTTATTGCTCTAAAATCCACACACATTCTCCATGATCCATCATTTTTAGGCATAAGTAAAATAAAAACAACATAAGTACTCATACTTTCCCTTATAAAACCTTTCTCTATTAACTTATCAAATTGCATTTGAAGCTCCTTTGCCCCATTGAGATTACTCTTATAGGCAAAACTATTTAGAATTTGAGAGCCTAAAATGTAGTTGATTTGATGTTACATCCCTCTCAATGATGGAATTCCTTTAGGCACCTCTTTAGGGGAACAAGTCTTTATAATCCTTCAAAAGATAAAAAAAAAAAACACTAGATAAAGAAATAGTTAAGTCATTAGTAGAAAAACATGCATTTTTATGGAACATCAAAAGCATAGGTGTTTAGGCTAAGTAGGATTTCCTCGCATCACTCTTTTTTGTATCGAAGATTTTCTTTTTCACACCCTTTTCTTTACATGCACATTTATTTTATTTTATGCATCCCCTCTAATCTCTTGTTTTCCTATCTTTTCTCATACATTTCTATGGTTTTCTCACAACTCTTCTTTTATTGTGCCATTTTTTCTCTTTCTTCTATATGTACACGTTATCTCTCTCTCTCTCTCTCTCATTATTTTTTAATCTTCATACACTTCTTTTAGAGATAAAAGAGAAACTACAATGTGTTTCTCATTAAAATCAAACTCATAAGTGTTTGTCAAACCATTATGATTTGCCCTCTTATCAATTTGCCATGGATGGCCTAATAATACTTGACTAGCTTGCATAGGCATAACATCACATAATACATCATCAACATACTTGCATATAGAAAAGGAAATTGTAACTTACCTACTAACTCTAACTTCACCAAAATCATTAAGCCATTGCAAATTATAAGATTTATGATGTTTGAAAGTAGGCAAGTTTTATTTTTCCACTAAATAAGTACTAACAACAATGGTAAAACTACTTCCATCAATTATCGAACAACATACCTTGCTTTAGATCCGACACCTTGCATGGAAGATGTTTTCCCTTTATTCCATTTCATCTTTAGCTTGGGAACTAAGCTCTTACTTTATAACTAGGAACTTTTTATTATCTACCTTTTTAAGGTCATCCTCATCATCACTAGCATCAATAAGTGGGGTCATCTCGAGATCAATCTTTTCATCATCTTCACTTTCAAATTTGTCATCAACAATTAACATAGCTTTATTCTTTCGATAATCTGAAGCCATGTATCTTTACCCTTTACATTTGAAACACACAATAGAACTTGTTTTGGGCTTTATAGATTCACTTTTAATGGGCTTACCTCTTTCCTTGCCTCCTTTCTTAAATTCAACTTTGAGTTTTAAGATGGGCTTTTTGGATCCTCTCTAATATTTTCTCCATTTAGTTATTAAGAAATTGGGCCTAGAAGTCTTCCCTTTTTATTGTCTTTCCATCAAGTTAGCAATCTCCTCATTAAGCCTACTAAGGAATTGGACCATGGTTTGCTCCTTATCCTCCTTTATGTTGGCATAAATTAAGGTCATTTCAATGTCTTAGTAATACTTGTCCCAACTCCTATAACTATATAAAAGTCTTTGAAGATGGTTATATAAATCTCTTTATTAATAGTTAGGAATGAACCTTTCTCTTATGACCTTTTTCATCTTTTGCCATGTAGAGATTGGATTTTTGCCATTATACCTCATAGTAAGCTTTACTTAGTCCCACCAAATAAGTGCATAATCAATGAACTCCATGGCGACAAGCTTTAATTTCTTTTCCTTATTGTAATTATGCCATTCAAATACTTCTACCCTCTTTTCCCATGAAAGATACACCATGAGATTGTTTTTACCTTTGAAGGTTAATATCTTCTTCTTTATTCTCCTTAAGTTGTCATCTTGCTTTTTACACCTTGGGTAGCTTTTATCAATGGATTCCTAATCTTCATCATCATCATGGATCCATCTATTTTGTTTAGCTTACCTTAAGGTTGTATGTGTGATGTTGGAGTTATTATTGGTAGTGACTTAGCTCTTTTCCACACTTTCCACTTAGAATTACTCATGGTTAGTAAGAATAAAAGAAAATCCTCACAAACACTCCCTCACATGTTTACTCTCAATTGATGAGACTCCCCTTTTATTTTACACAAATAAGGTTTTTTACCCTTTAATAAGCTCACCACTCTTGCCTTTTACAATTCTTAGTTCTTTTCTTTTAATTCATTGGGAACTAATGTTATTATTATCAACTTAAAGCTTAATCACAAAGCAAACAAGCAATTCCAACTTCATCTTGATTTTGGAATATAAAGAAGACAAACAAAAATAAAATGGAAAGAAGAAAATCAAAGACAACAAATTTAGACACTAATTCACAAATTAGAGGAGAAAAGGAATTTAGGACTTACAAAGACTTGAATTGAACATATGATGCGAACAAGACCAATTAACCCACTAGACTTAAAGTTTGGAGCATGAAGCTCAAAGCCTAAAGATGGCACATGGACCATTTAGTGGATGCATTTAGTGAATCTTTATCAAGCCTAGTTAAAGGACATTTCAAGCCTAATATAGTCATGAAAGTTCATAATGAAATCCATACGATGAGCCCAATAAATAGAGAGAAAATCTAAAAATTATCCAATCTTAGGACAAGATTTTGTTAGGAAATTACACATCTTTTTAAGACATAAATGGATAATATTGTTATAATTGGATAATGTTTTAATTAAGAGAGGACATAAACAGGTCCTAATATGATCCAAGATGGCACCAAGAAAAGTATGGATAAGGATGAGTCATGTCCAAGTTAAATTTAAAGTCAAGGTCAAAGTGAAAGTCAAAGTCAAAATCCAAGATGCATTAAGATTTGCTTAGTTGGTATTGTTTTCCTAATCTCATTGTACTTCTCCCTCATTAGCTAAATAGATATATTTCATAAATCTTTAGGATATTTTGTTAGTCTTTTATCCTTATAAGTAACTTAAGAAAACATTTGTAAGGCCACTAAACCTCCTTGGTTGAATTCATCATTAGCTAATCATATAGTTTTGTTTACTTCCTTACTCCATTAGGAGACTGTTATTTAGATAGTTTTAGGAGGCCAACTAACCCTGGTCAAATTTCATATAGGGAATTAGGGTTGGGTTTCATAATGTAGGGCTATAAATAGCCCCATTAAACCACCATGGAAAAATGCTTGAATATTGATTTCTTTGGCATATGACTATGGCATTTTTTTCTCCTCTTGAGTTTCTTAAAAGAACTTGATAAGGTTGTTAAGTAGATTCCTAATAACTTTGCAAACTAATTAATTTTAGTCTTTAATTGGCTTTTAGCTAATCTAGGTTTTGAATTTACAACTTTTAAATCTTTATAACTTAGATTGCTAGAAATAGATTTTCTAAAAATCTAGTTGGGATTTAAAGTTCTTTAAACTTGATTCTTAATATATCCTTAGGCAAATTAATTAAGCATACAAAATAGGGAATTAAACCATCCTTAGGTTCGTATTAGTTTGGTATCATAGCTTAAGAATAAAATTATCAAGTAAGTATCCTTCGTGTTCACTGTTTTTGTGTTTTACATCATTTTTTTTTCCATTTGTTTATGTTTGTGTCCTTTTACTTCCATTTGTCTTCATTTCTTTTCGTAAGCTTTAGATTGTTTTTGTTTGCTTTCCTTGTATTCATCATATTAAATTTATTTTATTCATCTTTTTAACTAACAAGTTTATGTTTTATTTCAGTTTCAAGGCAATCCAAATCCAAAATTCATAAAAGTATACATTTGGAACCAATCTCTTCCAATTTAGCCTAATCATTGTTTTTATTGTTTCTTTTGCGTTCTTTGTGCTTCAAGTTTGTTTTTAGCTTAAAAAAACAAGAAAATAAGATGTCAAAGTAAAAAAATAGGGACATAAAAGGAAAAAGAAAATTAAAAGAATGGAAAGGAAAAAAAAGAAGCTAATTACAATTGTAACAACCCTATCCCTATTCATTGACATTATCACATGAATATATTCATTGCACAAATGATATGATATCTCACATGAACATATGCACAGGATAAATAATTATTTAGACATGTGAATTGTAAAAATATGACAATGACAATTACACCGTTGCATTTGGGATGCTTGAACATATATGCAGTGTTTGCATAGTTATATGAAAAATTATTTCATGTTGTGTGCTTATTATAGCATTATAAATAATGGTGTTTTAGAACTTAATTAAAAGTATAAGGAGCATCTAGGAATTTGGAGATGGATCGAAGTACTTAAAGAGTGAAGAAGAGGGACTAAAAGCAAAACTTTTAACTTTCAACCAATAGGAAAGCA